>WSYH01011792.1:0-20097 GCA_036426205.1 Ascaphus truei
TGTGTCCCAGCTCCGACTGATGTGCTTCCTAGTGCGCTCAATGTATCAATATCCCCTTCCAGGGGAAGCTACAGCCCTATTGGCTATCGCGCTACATCTGACCTGCATGCCCCTATGCATTATGGGGCTTGTAGGCCCCGCGACACCTCTTCCCTGCACTCCTGCTGCTTGCCCTATCTTTTGCGCATGCGTGCGCTCTCCTATCATGGCTATCGGCTGAAGGGGCTGTACTGTGCTGTACTTCGCGCATGCGCAATGCGACACACAAAATGGCGGCATCCTGCAAAGGGAGCCGCCGGCGATTTGCTCGCCAGCGCAACCACCACGCACCTCCCACAACATCCCCCATGGCATCGGAGGTTAGGGGGGGAACAGAGGACCCGGGGAGCCATGGGGGACCTGTCTACATACAGTTCCCACCTCAGTCATCATTGGGCTGCTGATAATATTAACTTTAATAAGTGACAGTGAGGATGAGATTCCAAAAGAAAAGACCTGAACCCTTAAATGTGCAAAGGCCGCTACCACCTGCCCCCACTCACGTCTTGACTTGTTCTAAGTAACCATCATAACAAGCAGCATACAGTACCTCTAAATTAAATACTTCTATCCTAACAAGTCCTGATCATACTGACAAAAATAGGCAATGTCCCTTTAATACAGCAACTACCGGCAAATGTGGACTGTGTCGCTGATGTGCACCGTACAGTATGATTACAGGTAACATATGTAATTATTTGGAATAAGGACTTTGCACACCCACATTGAAAGGAATGTTTTCTGGTGAGGGGTATGAAACTATATGAAACTAAACATGTGGCGTATTTGGTAAAGAGCCCATGATGGCTACCTGACAGACACAATTAGGAAGCTGAAGATCAAAATTGGGGATCACAAAAGAAGTAAAAGGAACTACGAGGAGGGCTCTACGGGATCAGGGAGGCTGCCACTGGCAGATATGTTTTGAGACGAAACATCAGCAGGATCTATTCTGTGTACAGGTATTTAAAAAGTGCAACAGCCAGCACATTGTGGAGATTGGGGTAGGTGTCTCCTTGTCTCCGTTTGTGTAACCACCCTTTTGGGATTAATAGTGTCTAGTGAAGGGGTTGATAGGAAATTAATAGATTAAAGCTGCAGTTCAAGCTGCCGTTTAAAAAAATAAATAAATACAATCTGCACACTGATTAGCTAAGCTGCAGATCGATCAGTTGTCCTGTAATCAATCGCTTAGCTCTGGGTTATTTAATTCAGCAATATGGGAAATGTAGTTGTAACCCTGGGTAGTTTTGGGGCTATAGTTCTTTCTCCTCCCGTGCAATAATCCCTGGTAAGGGCAGGTTTGCCAGGAGTAATCATGTTTTTTTCCCCACACACATCTATGCTGTGCAGTAAGGCAGTGAAGATAGTGTCATCAGGCTCTGTGTCCAATTACAGTGACACATGGGTGTGCCTATTGGAACTACTTATTGCATAGCATTTCCTGAATTTATGAGTTCCTCTCCACCCTGAGAGAGGATAGTCGGTCCCAGCAAGCTGCCAGGGCTCTGGCAGGCTTTGTGGCCCTCCCTGTGGGAGTGGTGTGGGAGACTATTGCTTTCACTCCACCAGGGAGTAAGGGAAGAGCAAGGACAGCTTCTAGGGCCCTGACTAGGAGTGGTGTCCAGGGACTTCCTTCGGGTGACAGCCCTGTGATGAGCGGCTAAGTGACCGGGCTGCATGATGGGCACTCTGCCAGTGGAGGAGGAAATAAAGTATATCTTTGCTAAAGAACTCTTCTCGTCTGAGCCTGGAGTCATTCAGGGAGGAGTTGCACACAGAGGTTCTCCTTCAGAGATTCCACCCTACTACGCTGGGGATCTGTTGAAGATGGATGCGCTGTACCAAGAGTAGTATGACTCAGCCATACCTCGAAAGCCAGCCCCCTGTTGCCAACAGGTTTGCACCACATACACTCGAGTAACCAGTACACTATTTCCCCTAGGGTACCCGACATGAGATTAGGGGGGGGGGGGAGGGTGGGAGGGACTACATATTTTTCTGGAATATTTGTGACTGGGTAGTTACTAGTGATAGGGCGGCGGGGTGCAACTTAGAGAGAGGGAGGGCATGCATAAAGAGGCCAGTAGCACTGCTAAATATCCAATAGCCTATCAGAAGGGAAAGGCTGTCACTTTGGAAATGCTTCATACTTTAGAAACATTAAAATATCTTTAAAACATTTTTTTTTTAAATACAACAAGTATTTTTTTTTGTCATAGTACGAACTGATTTATTATAAAAAAAAAAAACACACTTGTAGGATATTGCTGCTGAACTGCTGCTTTAATGTATAGGAAAGGCCCCACTAAATGTAATTAATTCCATCAGCTTATTCCATGTACTGGAGCTTATATCGTGTAGCTAATTCTATGTTGCCAAAGTCTCCTGTACAGGTTAGAAAAAGGGGAAATGTCCTCACACTATTTCCCCTAGGGTACCCGACATGAGATTAGGGGGGGGGGGGAGGGTGGGAGGGATACATAGTTCTGGAATATTATGTGACTGGGTAGTTACAGGATACAAGTGGTGCACTTAGAGAGAGGGCGGGCTCAAGAGCCAGAGCCTATCAGAAGGGAAAGGGGCTGTCACTTTGGAAATGCTTCATACGTTAGAAACATTAAAAATATCTTTAAAACATTTTTTTTTTAAATACAACAAGTATTTTTTTTTGTCATAGTACAGAACTGATTTATTTAAAAAAAAAAAACACACTTGTAGGATATTGCTTGAACTGCTGCTTTAATGTATAGGAAAGGCCCCAACTAAATGTAATTAATTCCATGCAGCTTATTCCATGTACTGGAGCTTATATCGTGTAGCTAATTCTATGTTGCCAAAGTAGCTCCTGTCAGGTTAGAAAAAGGGGGAAATGTCCTCGGGCGTGTCACTCTGCTCCCACCTCCACGACGTGTGTTACGTGCAAAGTAAAAAAGAGAGGGGAGGGCCACAGTAAAAAACAACTCAAAGTTATACACACTTCTTTCTTTAGAGTGGGAGGGGTGGGAGGGGAAAACAAGGGAAGAATGATGTTAAAACACACTGTTTGGGTAGAGACACACTCACATGGAATTTCAAATATAGTGACGTATCGGCTCCTAGCAGAGACGCAGTACGGCGGCTTGAAGCTGCAGCGACGGCGTGATGTGATTTTGTCTCCGTGTCTCTCTCTTTTGAGATTGCACTTCCTCCTATCAGCTCCAGCCAGTGACCTTATACCTTAGTCTGATACCTCTCAGCTTATTAAGTGTACACTTGGGAGATTTACTTGTGTCATATTGAAACAGTATTGCACTATGTAGTTTATTTCTCTTTAAGGTACCATCGCTCCCCTGGTTCTTCTTTGCCTATGTTCGTTTGGACCCTGAAACAGTCCTTCTAAGGGTTTGAGTGTGTTTTTTGTACCTTTTATATTGCACGTGATTATATTGTTTTATCACTTTGCACTATTATTATTTTTCACTTGTTCTTTTGTTTACATTTAATCAGTATTTACATGCACATTTTGAGTATTAAGAGTATTTAGAGCGCCATCTAGTGTTGTTTGCTATGAAATGGAATATGACTTTTCTTTCTGGTATGGTTCTCCTGAGTTGTGAAATGCTATTTCGGTAATGTAAATATAATTTTGTAACTGATAATATACAATAAAGACCAATTTAATAATTTGTTTTCCCTGAGAAAATAGTGTTTTCTCCTTATGTCTGTCAGTAGTACAGTAAATACAGTGACAATATAGTTAGTATAAACTACCACTTACATATGGTGTATTTTACTATAATAAAGTACTATCTATAACCCATGTGGATACCGGCTTATACCACTCCTCTTGGGATTTCTACATTTAATCAGGAGACCAGGAGAAGTGGGCCATATTAGTTGGCAACTTTTAGTACAGTTCTTGTTGATCATATTGTGTTGCTGATCTGTGCCACATGTTGAATTTTTGGCTAATCATTCAATGACAATTGCCTGACATATGCAAGCAGATAACTCATACCACAATACTGTATGACATGCACGTTTTTCACAATAGTGTATTTTGTTTCTTGAAATACATGGATACGATTCATAATCACACTTCCAGTTGTGCCTATTTTCAGGGAAATATTACCTGAAATATGTATCGAAAGCACATTTATAACATTGCAAGTAAATTGGAGATGGATGTGTAACGGGTGTTCCCTATGAATACCGCCGCTACTACTTGCTGTGCAACCTGTGTGGCTCTCAGGAGCCTAAGCCTCCGCTTGCGGAACCTGGGGTACATACATATCATACATCTCTAGGTGCAACGCCTCCACCTGGGAGGGATCCCAACGGAGTGGGAGGAGGCCCTCACAGGAAACAACCACACAACGCTACCGAATATAAAACAGGACTGGCTTTACTGCAGGGAAACACACATATCACGTAACATCATAACAGCATAACAGCATAACCTCATCATGCGCCACGGCGGGCGCTAACCACACTGGGTGTCACGGCGGACACTAACCACACTAGGCGTCACAGCGGACGCTATCACCTCTAGGCGTCACGGCGGACGCTATCACCTCTAGGCGTCACGGCGGACGCTAACCACCCACAATGTGACCCCACCTTGTGTCCAGTAACCCCCACCCAAATGTCTCGTGCTCCCGAAGTCAAATATCACTGTACATGTATATGTGTGACTGCACAGCCACTATGTTGGATGATAGGCCTGGTTGGTGCACGTGAGTTGCAGGTTACCTGCCCGGGCTCCAGCCACGGGTACCGCGATATAAATCCGCACGATCCGACGTGGTCCTCCACACCGCGTGGGTTGAATGTCCAGCGCGAACAATGTCACTCCTTGTCACAGGGTCTTTGGTGGTGTCCTGAGCCCAGAACCCACCTCACAGGGCCGCACGGCTTCAACACTGTGTCCCTGTCTATTCAACCAATAAATGGGGCAGTCCCTATCTAGGGCCTGTCCCTAAGCTCCACAAGCTACTAGATGACTCAGGACCTAACTGGGACCTTGGGGGCTGCTGGCCTAATGCAGAGGGTCACTGACCCCTGCATCCACCTCTTACCCCTATCTGGTCCGGATCCTGACTGCCTGCGTGGCTGCAAAACCCGCGAAATGTAGCAATCTCTCCCCAGGCAAATCCCTCAGCCCTATTGGTTCCCTGGCGTCAGGTGTCTCTGCCCCTATGCACCCTGGGGGCTGGCATGCTCATCTCGCGCATGCGCGAGCTATCTGGTCCTCCCGCGCTGGGTTCGGGCACTGCGCATGCGCAACAGCCCTAACATGGCGGCGCCCTGCTTCCCGAGCCGCCGGGTCGGTAGCAACGCGATCGCGGCCTTAGCGACGGCCCGATCGCGTCCCCGGCAACCGGCCTGCTCGCCGCTCGCGTCCCTAGCTACCAGGGATCGCTCCTTCGCGCGCCGGCCCCCCCTCACTCCCTCGCACACAGCGTCTGCCGAAAGGGAGGAGGGGGTCAGCCCTGACAGGGGGGAACCTGGCTACAGATGGATATCCTTTATTCCACAGAGTGCCAAGCCTGAAGTTTCCACATGTTGGCATGTGCTTCAAAATTCATAATACAGTTTAACGTTGTCAGTGAATATTCAAGTCAATTCATATTTTCTGTCAACAAACTTAACTTTCCTTTCTCTTTTTAAGCAATCTATGCAAACACAGATCTTTCCAGCATATACCTCACAAAGTCAAGTCCAAGGTCTCTCTACCACATGATGATGTACTACTCTCATACTATGTACAAGTGCTGGCAATTCTTACCTGAAGCGATAAGGTATGGTAGAAGCTACATTTATTGTATGTAATGTCATAGACCAGTGGTCCCCAAGGTGGCTCAATCAGTGGCTCAGCCACCTGTGGTGAAGTAGAAATATCCTTAAAATCTGGGCTGTTGAGGGTTATTGAGGAATAAAGTTGAGTACAACTGTCATAGAGAATATCAGTTGCAAATCATATATTTTATACTGGTGCAAGTATGATTTGGGGTTTAAGTAAAGTCTACAAGGAGATCTCTCACAACCTTTGTTATGCCATTTAAAATTACATTGAAGGAACCAAACCAGTCTGTGTCTTCTGCTCCAATTTAATACAGATGAGGTCTAATCTTGGGATTGATCAAAATGCATTCCATTAAAAAATTACTATATTGTAGTTGTGTCCCATTGTGTTTTGCTACATTGTAATAGGATAAATCATTAACGACTGTTTTTTTCCTACAATACCATTGTTGATGAGAACAGTACTAAATCCTACAGAAACTATGATGTTCTTGTCGACCTATTTACTGTACTGTATATCGACTAATAAGCAAATGTAATATCTGATTAACCTCTGTTTTGTATTTTCTTACTGGAGACTAATAAGGCAGGAACGTACAAGGAGTCTTTAAAGTAGAAGTATTCAGGGGGAAAATATGTGATTCTGAGGCAAATACAGTACATTGTGCCAGATGCATCAAATTGATTATTTTTGTGATATACATGTACAGTATACACAGATTTCCCACGCCACCAGAATATTGCCAATTTTGCCTTAGTACACATGGGCCATAGTTCTGTAAAGCAAGCAGTTTTTCATTTCTTTCCTTCCAATCAGATGCCCCTTTGAATACATTGACATATTGCAGCAGCAATACGGGTTAACTTTCACTTTAATTATTTACATTTTATTACAGGTTTGAGCAAATGGTCTCTGGAGCTGAACTGTGTTCATTTCCAGAGATACTTATCTCTATAGGGGGAGTCATTATCTCTGTGGAGTTGAAAGGTCCAGGTCACGCGAGTCAATAGGAAGCCATACCAGATAACATCATGGCATCCTATTGGCTGCGTGACGCAGGACATGTAAATCGCCATTAAATTAGACACACCATTTCTCTGCCTGCAGGATATACCTGCACCAGTACGGAGGTAAGTATCTCTTGAAGCAGGGGGTCCCCGGAGATGAAATTAACAGTTCAGCTCCGGAGACCCCCTGCTTCAAACCTGTAATAACAACTAAATAAATAATTTGAATGTTAAACTGTTACGTTAATTACTGCATATTACAGAGCCTTCTGTGCATGCACAACATTCCTAAACCCTTACCTGATGTATTCATCCATATTAATGGGGTGCAGTCTACTGCATTGTTGTCACTCTACAGCACTTGGAGGGAGGTGGTGCCTGCACCTGTCCCTGAGCCTGAATCTCTGTTGAGACAGCAATGTGTTCCTCTGCCAAAAGGGGTTCTGGAGAATCTTGGCTGCCAGCCAATGTAGGTGAAACTGGAGCATTGACAGTTGGTTCCAGAGGAGGCTGACTCTGAGTCTCTTCTAAAGTGGTGTAACTTGTGGATGTGCATACCAGATCAACATGGCAATGACAGTTTTATCCATCTGTGGTTTGTGACTAAAGTACAGTAACAATTGCAGGAACCAACTGTGGTTCAACTCCATAGCTTATTGTGAATACAAGATCTTGGCGGATGTAAGGAATGCAGGGATGACAAGCAAGAGTCCAGAGGATGTTCTTGATGTTATTGTAAGTTCTCAGATAGATCTAGGTTGAGATGGTTTAGAGACAATGTTCTATAAGCAGCTTAGCTGGACTGACTCAAGTAGTCAGGTATGGAATGCCATGTGTAGCCCTCTTTATTTGGCCGTTATTAGTATATAAGGTGGGGACCTGAGTCTGTATAATGTAGTAACCCTCACACGTGAGTGGGGCCAGTAAGAAAGTAAACACCCCAACAGGATATCTATAACAGTTTATACATGACCTGTATATACCATTATCATACCTGATGCCTGTCCTCGGTCAGCCTGACATTTGCTTCTGACTCATCTACTGAGTCAGAAGCAAAGGTCTGCGTTTCTCTGTCTATCCTGCCCTGCAACAACTCTATGATGCTCAGCCTGTCTCTAAGGCAACACTCCGGGCTCCCTCCCATTCTGCTTGTTCCAGCCATCATGATATGCTCCCTGTGTTGAGCCCAACTTTATTGATGCCTTACACCAGTGCAGTTTTAAGTTAGCACGATAACCTGGATGCTAGAGAAAACAATTCATCTCAACACAATTTTTTTTTAAAGAGCAGAAAATGCTCAGGGGGCAAGATACTTGCATTATTTGAGTTAAACTCATATAGGCTTCTTGCAAGGGATAGGTATGTTGTTTTATCTTCCCAGAGAAATGTTGGGGATTTTGTTGTATTGTGTTGAGTGTCTTGTCATGAACTGCACTCATTTACAATTTGCTATGGCATCAACACTGTGCCAAGAGAAGAGAGGTAAAGGGAGCGCAGATCAGTACATGTGAACAGATATCACTCACAGAGGCAGAATGGCTAACAGAGTAGCCACACTGTCTAACACCTTAAGCAGTGCAAAACTTTATGAACCGCAGTCAATGCACTTACTTTGATGTAGTCAAAGAGGGGTGAGTGACGGTTATTAAATACACAAAAAGCTTCTCACACGGCCCTGTGTGAGTGAAAGGTCCTCAGAGGTTTCTTTTCCTTAGTCCCTCTATCTGCGGGGCCTGTTTTAATAAATACTGCATGTTTTATCTACAACACACACTTTCTTTGCATCCTGCTCTAATCTTGGAGGACCATCCTGGGATTCCACATATGGGTGGATTGTATTGAAGATCCAGCAGGGACAGATAGAGGGACTAAGGAATAGAAACCCCAGAGGACCTTGCACTCACACAGGGCCGTGTGAGTAGGTTTTTTTTTGTGTATTTAACAACTCACCCCGTTTTGACTACATCAAATTAAGTGCATTGACTGTGGTTCATACCCTTGTGCGCTGCTTAAGATGTTACACAGTCTGGCTACTCTGTTAGTCATTCTGCCACAGTGAGTGATATCTGTTCACATGTACTTATCTGAGCTCCCCTTACCTCTCTTCCCTCTACACATTTCATTGAGGATCACGGGAAGTTCCACTTTAGGGTTGAGCTGCAGACATTGGACTCTGTAGTGTACCAGCATTGGGGTGCATGCAGGGGTCCTCTATAATGGTAATAACAATGCCTTGTATATTGTCTTCCACAGTTAGAGAGAGCGCCCTAGTTTTTTTCTGTCACATCAACTCTGGGCCGCCAGATATTACTTCTGGCTAGTGCTTTCATACACACACTGCCTGGATGAGCTTGATGTAACAGCTAGGGTTCTTTTTTAGGAATGGCATCCTTTATGACCAAACAGACCCCTTTGATTATTTGCACATGGACTGACTTTTCAGGCTGCTTAGCAGCTGGCCATACCCTCCACATTCAGTTCAAAACATGAGCCATATTAGGATCCTTGACAGTAATTTTTGCAACTTGTTTTGCTGGAAGAGGATGTCTGGAAGGTATTCCAACATCAAAACTTTAATTAGGAGTGGATGGCACAGTTTGGTCTCTATAAAGGCATGCTGCTCAGAACATCATCATTAACAATAGACGTCCGAGACTTGTAGAAAAGATGTAGTCATATGCAGTTAACATGTCACCATTGCATTTTAAGGGACATAACTTAAAATGTTTATTTGTTTTTAGAGAGTATACCTAGACATTTCTTGTGGTCAATCTAAAGTTCAAAGAAACATCAATACAGTAGGTGCAGTCATTCTGCTATGTGGAGGTCAATATTCCTGAGCAATATGTAACATAGTTTTCCTTCCCATGTGGCAAAACATGACTGAACACCTCCAACACTATGATGCATCATTTATAGGTGAGTATCAATGGTCTTTTATGGACAAACACTAAATCAGACGTTAGAAACTTCTTAACATTCTTGAAGGCCTGTGTATGCATCTAATTTTTTTTTTTTTAGCATGTTCTTGTATAGCGCTGCTAGTTGTACGCAGCGCTTTACAAAGACATTTTGCAGGCACAAGTCCCTGCCCCATGGAGCTTACAATCTATGTTTTTTTTTATGTGCCTGGGGCACAGGGAGATAAGTTGACTTGCCCAAGGTCACAAGGAGCTGACACCAGGAATTGAACCAGGCTCCCCTCAATCTCCCCTCAATCTCAGTGTCAGTCAGTGTCAGTCAGTGTCAGTCAGTGTCAGTCAGTGTCTTTACTCACTGAGCCACTCCTTCAAGTAAAATTTTTACTTGAAGTCCTTTAATCAAGAAGGAAGTGGAAAGGTTCAGCCTTCTGTGCAATAAAACCATGGTAGAAATTGAGCAGTCAAAAGAACATTTGATGTTCCTCTTAGAATTTTGGCTCAGGAGCATCATGGATTGTCTTTACCTGGTCTCCAATTGGGTGGATACCAGATGCATCAATGCACTCGCCCAAGAAAGTGATACTTGCAGCTCGTGTCTCATTTTTCTGCTCATATACCTCAGTGCAGGACATAACTTCTTAAAGTTGCTCACCTAATATATTCTCAAATGGGTATTTGTGGGGTGTGTGTGCTTGGTCAATAAGCCATCAGTGGTGACTTTTACACTGCAACTTGGTACAGACTGATCTGACTAACAGGAACCAGAAATGATACAGTATCTGTTGACAGAAACAATCTTTTTAAACACGTACAACAAGAAAAAAAACTGTCCATGAACAGGCAGAAGGAAGAACAGCAAGAACAAATGTATTTTAACTAGGAAAACTCTTAGGGGTTCTCCCTGTCACCTCTTTCTATGTGGGTTGGTGCTGCCAATGCAGGTGTTATGAGTAATCACTTTTTATGTTTTATTAGCAATCAATATAAATTAGCACCTGGCCCTTTATGTAATAAATCAAATCATGAAAAAACTTAACTCTTACTGCTGATCTGCCTTATCATCCTAAAACTATCTAATGCCCCTGCCATGTTAAGCTAAACCAGTTCCTGGAAATCTCCTCCCCCATCTCTCCTATCTTGCTTCTCCAAACACATGGATTCTTACAAATAGGGCTTTTCCTTCCAGACGCTGAGAGCTGCCGGAAACACTTCTTCCTCACACTAATCTCAGGTGCTTGATTGCAATACATGGCATGGATACTTGGGGTGCGTTGAAATCTTTCCCGGATTCCCAAATCCTGGTCTGGATTATTATTTTTTAACCCCAGCTGGGACTCTGCCAGACTAAAAAAAAAAAAAGAGGTTGCTGCGGCTCCAGGGAAGGGGAAATCTGTGGGCCGCAGCTCAAAGTTGGCTTACTGGTTGGACGTAACTTTTCTCCCCACTGTCATGGAAATCTGCGGTTTGTTGCACGAGGCATTACCATGTGGAGGTGTAGAAATTGGGCTGTGAGAATTGGATTATGGTATGGGGTCCCTGAGACACAGTATGGTATGCTAAGACTGACCTGGTGACAAAAGGGTTAATCCTTTTGTGAATAGCTTGCAAAGGAATGTCTGAGGAGGATGGGGGAAGTGAGACTCGACTGTTTACCAAGAGAAGGGTCACTGTCAACAATTCTAGGGTCTTATTTGAACCAAATAGATAAAACAGTTGTTTTTGTCAGAAATAGTGGGTAAAAAGCAGAAGCAGCTTAGCTTGGCAGAATATTGTTTGTATTCCTTATAGGGGCATTACATTGGCTTAGCTGTATAACAATTGTCTAATACTGTATATATTCGACGGATGAACATATATGCAATCTGTGAAGTGTTTGAGGGTCAGACCAAACCATTGGGACATCCTCATTTAGTCTGCTTGCAATTATTTGGAATAAAATAAATCATTACTTGTTCATTCCACTAGTTTTGGACAATCAATGTTTGGTTCTCACTACTACAGTTTTTAGCATAGCTGGCAAGATGCCAATATCTCAGGACACTGGCCGAACCTCTGAGACATTGCGTCCCAGGAATTCCGAAATGGATAAGAGATGGGTAAGACATGGGTTTCATGGGTAAGAAACCTTGTTAAAATGTCTAATTGTTCGGACTCCTCCCTGGGTGATTCAGAATCTTAAGGGTACATTAGTCCTGGGTGACGGGATTCTAAGGATAAAACAGTTAATGATTGCATTGCTTGTGTAACTGGTCCATGGTGTTCCGAGGAAAATAGATTCAGTCTTGGAGGCTCGGTGAGGACTCAGAGGAATCAAGTGTTTAACCATACACAGGGAAATGGGAGCAAGGGTGTGAGTGGCGTATGAAAGGCGAAATGTGAATTGGGGCTGTCAGATAATGGTCCAGTATTGGTTCTCTGATCAAGAATAGGGACTAAACCTGGTGTGGTCACAGAAGAAATGGGTGGAAAAGGCTCTAAAGTGATTCCAGTGTAGGAAAAACTGACCCCTGCGAGGTTTATGTATGATAATTACTCTCCGCAGACATATACATTTTTATGTTATCGGAATAATATTTCCAAGGACGATCCGAAATTGCAATTTCCACTTTCAGGATCATTGGAAAGCGATATATTGGTACATTTAAGTGGATGATTAATTACAATTGGGTCTAAAATTACCGCTGAAAAGTGGAATCAGTATTTACTGTGGTGTGTGGAGATGGGAAAGCATAAAAAGGATAATAGAATAGTGAAGAATAAACCTACTTTCTTATCAGCATTTTTATTCTGGTTTCCTGTTTTTTGCTTACGAGCCGTACTCTCTTCTGCCTGGATGTTCGGGCTCCACCTAAAAAGGATAGTAAAAATTTGTAGCTGGAAAAACACAGTTGACAAATATGAGAAGCCGGGAAGAGAGTTAAGGAGAGAGATTGAAGCAAGTCCTACTTCTCATCTCCCTACCATCTCTGGAGGTCCATTGCCCCCTCTACCCTGCCTTACAGCATACATGCATAGCCCTTAAGGATGCAGAGGAAGATATCTTGGAAATTCCTCCACAGTGTTCCCCACCGCCTCCTCTACTAAATGAGGCCTCGTACATAGGACCGCAAGTCCACCACGTAATTACCCCACTGCTCCCACTACCACCTCCCAAATCTCTCGAAATTCCTCATTTAGTCGCATAACCCGAGGCTGGGATTAGAGGTGCCCCTGAATTAATTCCTCCCAAACAATCTCCTCAATATGTTAGTGGAGAAAGGAGATCTGAGGTCTGATTGGCAGAGATCTTCACCAGTAAATACAGATAAAATTGAAGGGGACCCTAGGTATAATTTAAAGAGAGGGAGAGGGATTGAGGAAGGGAGACCCACTTTCCAAGCCCCACTAAGAGAGGTCCATAATCCCAATGCAGGAGCAGGTAGGCAGGTTAATATGAGAATACATGCCCCATGGACTCCCGGGGATCTTACTAATTTAAAATCTATGTTTAAACCTGTCACTGGAGACCAGAACTTTTAACACCTTTTCCACCGGGATCACAAACACCAGACACGACACAATAGTTGAATAAACTAAAGTTTATTCTGGGAAGCCAGCAAGCATTCAAATTACATACAGTAATCACAATACAACACTCACCAACTGGGGCCTGCAGAGGAAGAATCTAGCCTAAACTAAGTACAGGGGCCTGCTTTGGTAGGCTTTCCTGAACAGAGTCTTGTTCTGCTTCTCAGTGCTATTCAACCAAGAGCACTTTCGAATAGCCCGCCAGTCGTGATGTCACCGTCTCCGTCCAAACTCCAAACTCTCTGGTATTCTGATCGGCCGTGCTCTTTACATAGACCTCGGTCTCCTATCTTTTTGCTGGAGCAGAGACTGTCGACCAATCAGAGCACAGATTATAATGGTGCAGACAATCAAGAGGACGAGGGCTCGCCCGGCTGCACCAATCAGAGAAGAGGGCCGGCTTAAGGACTCTAGACTGCACCAGAGTGAGCTTCTGGTGAGTGGGAAATTCGAACTGGCCTATAGGAATCATGCCTACAGTGCTGAGAACCGGCAACGGTCCTTTGGGCCAGCCCTATACCCCCTGCGGTATAGGCGCCTCAGCGTCTTGGTATAACAAAGGCTCTGCACCACCAAGAACCAGCTCCCGGACCTGAATCACAGCCCTTCCCCACTCACCACTGTCCCCGCTCACTCAAGCCGCTCCCAATCTCTGTCACGAACCGGCATTTCTCTGTATACAGACGAGCTAAGTGAATTACTGTATCTGCATTCAGAGAAATGCAAGCAACATGAAGGACAATGTTGGCTTACTAACTGTGTCAGGAAAACACTGAAACATGGAATAAAAGTGATTTTTAGAATCCCGGTTCCCCAAGACAAACAGTTTCCCCCTTCCAGATATAACACAGTGATATAGCTCTCATCTGGAAGAGGTTACACAGAATACATAATATACTGGTCAAAATGAGCCTCACAGAGATGGCCAGTATACACGGTTTTGGGAAAGCCAGCTAGGCTTCACCTTTATTATGTGAGGCTGGCTACCCCTACTGTGACACCACCAATTAACCACGACCCCACAAAATGGATAAATGTAGTTGAAGTGGTATGCACAGTTTATAGGCCTAAAGGTGCAGATGTAGACAAATTAATGAGAATGATTTTATCGCAAGAAACATGGTCACATCTCCGAACAAGGTTGATGGAATTTAAAGTAGATGCTGTAGACCAACCTCTGAACAACTCCCAATCTTGCATAATGCTTTAAAGGTTGTAAACAAAACAGTTGTTAACAAAAGAAAGATTCAACTGTTGCTGATTATGCATCAAGGCTCACTGCAGTGTTTTAATTTTTTGGGGGTATAACAGACCCTATTCCGAATGAAACAGGAGCTAAGAATAATGCATTTTTGTCAGGATTACATTCAGATGTGCAAGATGCAGTTTGGCTTACAACCATAGGGTGGGAGGCGAAGACAATAGATGAATTAGTGGCAAATGCAGATCATTGTACAGTATGAGGGACAGGGAGGAGAAAGCTAGGAAGCAAGTAGACAGTTTAATGGTTGCACAGACCAAATACTAAACTAACCCGGCAGCTCAACAAAGAAATATTTAAGGAAACAATTACAGGGGTCGCTAACCATTATCAGAATCAGGGGGATAGACAGGGGACGGGAAGGGATCAGATGGGGAATAATGTTTGTTTCCAATGTGGATAGCAAGGCAATTTTAGAAGAGATTGCCCCCGAAATAATCAGATGCAGATATGATAGCCCCCAGGGAATGTACCCCAACAATAGGACAGTCTGAGAACTTCTGTATGTGCCCCTCGTATTCCCTTTGATCCTAAAGGCCCTTTTGTTCATATGACTATCAATGGACAAGAAACAGATTGCCATGTTGACACAGGAGTTTCATGATCTGCTTTAAGAGCTAAAGAGTTTCAGTCTGCCCCTAGGAGTATAGATTGACCGATGCTGGTATAAGGAGTTGAGGGGCATATCGTGCCACACTCTCTCCCGTCCATTACCCTTCACAATTGGGATTCTTTCTGTTGAACATTCTATCCTTCTTTCTCCCCCCTCTACTTCCATTAATCAACTCGGTAAGGATTTGCTGTGTGTTAGGTTGTACTATCTATTGCACTCCAGATGGAGTATATCTTGATGCTCCCAGGGATAATTCTGATTTGGCAGTTTCACACATTTTGCAGGAATCTCTCTCTCTCTCTGCACCTACTTTTGTGCTATGAGAGGAGAATCTGTAGGGGGTCCGATATTTTTGGGGCAACAAGCCCATTTGATACAGGTTTCATTTCTTCTGCTGAACTTTTTCACATTACACTCCAAAGCAACAAACCTCTCCCTGATGTATCACAATACCCCTCAAGACAAGAGGCAATGACCGGCATACATCCTGTTATAACATCACTCCTTTCAAAGGAAATAATTGTTCCCACAAGGAGTTCATGCAATACCCCAATTGTCCCTGTTAAAAAAAATCTTCTTCTGCAGGACAAACTCCCTCTTACAGGTTTCTACAGGACTTACGTGCTCTTAAATGCATAGTGGTCTCTATTTTCCCCATTGTACCTAACTCTGCTACAATTCTTCCCTCCATTCCTTCATCTTCTACCCATATTCTGTTGTTGATCTCTCATCAGCTTATTTCTAAACTCATTGACACAGATAGTCAGTATCTTTTGCATGTACTTATGAGGGCCATCAGTACACTTTGACTAGGATTCCTCAAGGCTACATTGAAAGTCTGTCTCTGTTCCAAATTCTTAGAAAAGATCTTCAGGATTTTGTCTTTCCAGGTCAGTCTGAACTTATCCAGTACGAAGATTTTCTTATTGCCACAGCCTCTCAAGAAGCGTAACTTAAGAATACAAAAATCTTTCTTGCAGCATTGACTCAGTAGGGTCACAAGGTAAATAAATCAAAGCTTCAGTTAGCAGAACCTTCCATTGTTTATTTGGGACATCGGTTGTCTCATGGTCAACAAGAATTAACTACAGAACAAGTCACCCCAATTATTTTAGCCCCACGTACTCATCAGGTATCTGGGTTCAGGGCTTTTCTGGGAATGGCCGGGTATTGTCCAGAGTGGTTTCCTAATTTCTCTGAATTTGCTCAACCATTGATTGATGTGACAAAAAGGGAACCCAGATTGATTTCAATGGACCGCTACTTTAGAAGCTTCTTTCACTTCTTTAAAGCAAGCCCTTGACAAAATACCTGCTTTAGGATTGCCAGATTACACTAAACCATTCAGTCTTTATTGTCAGGCGTAGGGAGGTTATGCCTCTGGTGTACTAGTACAGCCCCATGGGGAAAAATCGTACCCTGTCTCCTATTTTAGTACCCGACTAGACTTGGTGACTCGTGGTTTCCTCTTGATGTTTAAGGGCTGTAGCAGCTGCTGTTATCCAATTAGATCAAACTTCCACTATTATTTTGGGGCACAATGTAACCTTTCTAGTACCCCATGCAGTTCCAACCCTGTTGCTCTGTTCATCCACTCAAATATCCAATGCTCGGCTTACAAAATATGAAATTATACTCATCTCTTCTGATACAGTCACAATCAAAAGATGTCCACCTCTTACCCCTGCCTCTCTAATGCCTATCCCAGGAGGATAGGGAACCTCATGAATGTACTCGGGTAATAAAGCAAGAAATATGTATCAGGCCAGGGTTACAGGACACTCCCCTTGATTTTGCAGAATGTGCAGGTTATGCAGTAGTAACTGTTTATGATGTTATAGAAGCCGCTCCCCTTCTGCAGTTTTACTCCGCACAAATTGTGGTTGTATGCCCTTACCCACACCTGTACTATTTCTACAGGCAAATCTGCTAATATCTATACTGATTCAGGGAATGCCTTTGGCATGGCACGTGATTTTGGCCAACTGTGGAAATCCCATGGCTTTCTCACTGCGACTGGTCATGAATGCACAGCATATCCACTATCTGCTTAACTCTCTTTTACTTCCATCCTCCATTGCTGTTGTTAAATGTAAGGCACATATTTTTTCTAATGATCCAGTATTTAAAGGTGATGCCTTTGCTGATACTGTTGCCGAAGGAAGCTGTCCTTCGATGTGGTCAAGCTCCTAAACAGCTAATGGTCTCTATTGAGACACATATTGAAGTCCCAATAGCATTGGATCAGTTCCACCTAGCCGCTTCAGTGAAGCAAATTGCCTCCAGGCAAGCCTCTGGCTGTGTACACAATCCAGGTGACTTGTGGATCCCAAGTGTCGTAGTGAGAACCAAAAATTGATCATCCAAAATGAGTGGAATGAACAAGTCATGGTTTCTTTTTTTCCAAGCAATTGCAAGTAGATCAAATGAGGAAGTCTCAATGGGTTTGTCTGACCCACAAACACTTCACAAATTGCATATATGTTCATCCGCCAGATATATATTACACAATTTTTATACAGCTAAGCCAATGTAATGTCCATATAAGGAATATGTGACAGGGTGAAGTTGTTGGCTGATAATTATGCCTGGGAAACATACCCCTGACTGGCGAAACCAGCAGTCAGAGTGTTAACCCAGCCAGAGGTACCTGAGCAAAAAAGACTCAATTGAGGCAGCTGTCAGGCAGCTTGATAAGGAGAATAATGCTTGTAGTACTGTCTCAGACTACAGATCTGTCTTGTCCAGGCTGCTGTATCCTGAAGGATTGCATGGGCTCTCATGGGATGGAGTCCCCACCATACAGATAAGGACTTAGGGCCTCATGCAGTAAGCGTCGATTAAGTGAAATCGGCAAGTTTACCGATTAGTCATGTTAATGGCGATTTTTCCTCTCCGTATGCAGTAAGTGCCGAATACATTCAAAATCAACCCGAAAACAAATCCGCCCACTCTCACGATGATTATCCGATCACACACAGGTGTATCGGCGTGCGTGGCGGGGTGCTGATAGGTTGCCCAATCACAAATCTTGCTGAATCAGGCGAAACAAGCATGTTTTGGATTGCGCGCCATATTTAAAGGCAACGTGTACTGCTAATCATTCTCTGTGTTGTTGGGAGTGAGAGAGAGAGAGAGAGACGCACAGAGCTGGCTGATTGAACATTTGCATATTGACGGAGAGACTTGTTGTGTATTGGGTGAGCTTTGTCCATTGTTGTTTTGTTTACATCTTTGTCTTGTTTTATATGTGGAAGTGTTTCGTGTGATTGGCTGTACATTAGTTGTCTGTTTTTTGTGAGTGCTGGAAGTATGCCCGCAAAGCGTGGGAAGAGTGATGCTGGTGGGAGTGGGAGTGCTACTCGTGCGAGTACGCGTCGGAGTGAACGTACTGTTCAGGGGAGTGATGTTGCTGGTGCACCGAGTGGTGTTGCTGGGAGTGGGAGTGCTGGTGCTGGGAGTGGGAGTGCTGGTGCTGGGAGTGGGAGTGCTGTTGCTGGGAGTGCTGTTGCTGTGAGTGGGAGTGCTGTTGCTGTGAGTGGGAGTGCTGTTGCTGGGAGTGGGAGTGTTGTTGCTGGGAGTGGGAGTGCTGTTGCTGGGAGTGGGAGTGCTGGTGCTAGGAGTGGGAGTGCTGGTGCTAGGAGTGGGAGTGCTGGTGCTAGGAGTGGGAGTGCTGGTGCTGTGAGTGCTGCTGGTGGCGCAGTTGCTGATGGGGTGTCTGGTGGTGGCGTGCTTGCTGGTGGGCAGCTTTTGGAGGCTCTTCCATTGGAAGAAGGAGAGTCCAGTCAGCACCAGCCAAGCTCTGACCCTAAACCTGCTCGGAAGAAACGTGTGGAGAAGCCACGTAATCCTCGCTTCAATGACCAGGAAAATACAGCTCTTGTCACTGGCATTCTGGAGCACTATGACAGTATATATGGATATTTACTAGGTAAGTGTACCTTTACATTTATTATTCAAATACATGTGATCCTAGGTCATCTGAGTTTTGTTCATATGCAAATATGGGTTCAGAATATCTTTCTATGTTAATTAGTCTGGAAACACAGCTTTTTATCATGCCTTACAAGGACAACTAAACACAGGCGGTCAATTTGCCATAACTGCATACAATATGAATGCAACCTTGCTTACATGTATAGGTTTAGTAGTGAATGCTCATGTGCTTCACATATTACACATAAACCAGCATGTTTGCTATCTCTTGGAACAGCTAGCAGTGTAGGAAACTGGTGCTTCTATTATTAATCATTTACCTCATATATTTTATATGTTTTTCAAGGGCGGACAAGTTCAGCAAGCAGAAAAGAAATGTGGGACACAATAGTCATTGGTGTCAATACGTGTGGGAATCATGTGAGGGACAAGCGGAATTGTCACAAGAGATTTGATGATATTAGGTCCAAATTGAAAAAGAAAATACAACACCAACGCGTGCATGCTACTGGCACTGGAGGTGGGCCCACACCACAACGTCTCATATTAAGTCCATTGGAGGAGCTGCTTCGGGCAAAATTACTTCCCGTCGTCGTGGAAGGCTTACCTGGTGACCGTGATATAGGAATTTACCCCTCACAATTTCCACCAGGTGAGAAATATTACTGTACTAGGCGTGTCGTTGCTTACAGTTATTTTGCATAGTTACACTGCTTTTTATACTGTCTTCACAATATAAGCATACCTGCATCTATATATGTATATGTCTGATTCTGTATATATATATATCTCAAAATAGACATATATGTTGTAGTCCTACTAAAAGCAGTAACTAATATAGCACGTGCCATTGCGTGCTCATTTACATGTGAATTCCCAAAATGCATTGCTGCAGTGGAAGCAATTGATGGTGGGCGAAGATGGGGAACAACAGGGTAGTACACATGTGTAGCACATGTTAATGA
>WSYH01011793.1:0-20092 GCA_036426205.1 Ascaphus truei
CATATAAACCAGTGTCCATCCTATACTCAGTTGTTCTTCGTGTCTTTTCGTGATTGCTGCATGAATTGCTAATCGTGTTTTCCTGATTACTTCATCATTCCAACCCTAAGTAAGTGTATATTTTGCCTGTTATTTGTACTCTATGTTGTGTTCACCTTTTAAGGAATAAACCCTAATTTATTATATCTAAGTTGTGTTCAGTTCAACCCAGTTTTTTTTTGTGTATATTACATCCTCTCAAGTGACTGTGACAGGCATGTAATAAACTGGTGGCAGCGGCGGGATTGAATTGAACCTGTATTACAGTTTACTGCGGGACTCTGTAATACAGTTGGAACTCGGGAAATTGCGAGTACCTAAGACTAAAGATATTGGACACACAGTGTACAACATGTAACGCAAGATATGGCACCACCTCACTGTTCCCCTACTTGTGAGAAGCATTGCCTCCAGAACCAAAGTGCCGGCCATCCGTCTGACTGGAGCCGGGCACCAAGACCGGAGGAGTGCATAAAGTCGGTGCGGGGACCAGCAGCCGGCAAGGCTGACAGAGAGGCAGCGATCGGTGAGCATGAAACCCGGCAGGCTGAGCAAAGATCCACAGCTGCAGCTGCTGTAACCACCACACCGCCCGGAGAGCAGGGAATGGACCCAGCTCCGAGACGGCAGAGACTTGCGGAGGGAGCGGGTGATCACGGAGACTACGGGAGTCTTACAGCCGGAGAGGTATCGGCCGTTGCGGTGGCCCGTCCATTTTCCCTGAAAGAGCTAACACTGGTGTGTGCATTGGGAAATACATGGTTCCCGGCGAAGTGGGCACAGTTCATGGCGTTGGTGCCGCACAGACCCGCTTACCCCCTCCCTGAGCCCGGCGCTAGAGCAACTACGCTCTGGACTCAGCAGCCTCTTGCGGGAGGTAGTTCCCCGACGACGGAGAAGCTCCGGCCTGAGCTCGGCGATCGAGCCATTCCGCTCTGGATTCAGCAGCTCCTTTGCGTGGGATAGTCCACCGGCGGCGGAGGAGCTCCGGAACGAGCCCGGCGCTCGAGCTACTCCACTAGGGACTCAGCAGCCTCTTGCAGGAGGAAGTCCCCCGGTGGCGGAGAAGCTCCAGAATGTGCCCGGCACCCCCACCACTCCGTCTTGGACCTTGCAGCCTCCTGCGGGAGGTGATCCACCGGCGACGGAGGAGTGCCTGCAGAAGCGGCGGTGTTACCACTGCAACAAAGCAGGCCACATCAAAGCCCGGTGCCCGGACCGTGCGCGGTCGGGCAAAGGAGCCCTCAGGGCCAGGCTCACGAGCTGCGGACAAGGTGACCCATTTAACGGCATTCTCCGATGGCTTCCACCCAGCAGGGGCGACAACCCTTCACGTGACGTCCCCTGGAGAACCTGGCCGGGCTGCATTTGCGAGAGCGGCGGCCATCCCTCTGATCCCGGCGGAGAACAGCGAAGCGGCGGCCAGAGCACATCTTTTCCGGTCATCAGAAGCGGTGCTCGGCAAGCGGTCGGCTTGCTACAGCAAGGTGCTGTGATACCCCTGGCCCGACCTGATATGGTCCGGCCAGTGGAAGTGCTCCCAGGACACAGGATGCAGGCGGCGGTGGAGGAGAAGCCGCGATTCCAGCAAGCCGCCGGAGCCGATTTTATTTGGGGGGAGGGTCGGGGTGTGCGGGAGGTGGGTGATTTGTCTTTTTTGGCGGAGTCGGCGCTCCTCAGAAGCGACCAGAGCCCCACGATCTACGCCGGCGACCCTGTGCCGAAGCCGGGTGCTGTTGCGGCAGTCACCCGGTGCTCGCCCGTAGCGGCGGAAGGAAGAGCCGCGATTCTGGCAACGTGCCGGAGACTTTTCTGAGTGGGGGGAGGGACGGGTTGCGGGAGGGGATTGTTTCACCTTGGTTGAATGGAGTCGTGTTTCTCCACGAAGACCTGGGACCCATGTCCTGCACGGTTTTACCTGTGTCAAAGCTGTTGCGGCAGTTGCCCGTTGCTTCCCGGCCAAGATGATGCCGGCGGCGGCCACTCCAGTCCCCCTGCAATCTGGACCTACGAAGGCGGCGGGCTCTGCGGGGACCAGCGAGGTAAGCCAGACCCAGTCGCAGACTGACCCTAACTTATTTGTTCCTATGACTGTACCCTGTTGTTCCCCTGTAGGAGTGACCGGTGGGTGGCAGGAGATAGGGGTACCAGGGGAGGGGAAGGAAGGGCAGCTTGTAGGGCAGCTAGGCTTTCCCATTACCCTGGTGGAACATCAAGGGGGCTCTCAGTTAAGAGCCCCACTGTTGCAGCCTTGCTATGGGCTGGAGGTATCAGGGGTTGTGGCACAGTTAGACCACCCCAGGGTTACCTACCAGCCAGGAGCTAAGGCGGGTGCATACGCACCAGCAACCCTGAGCTCACCTCCGGTAATGGAGGCACCGCTTCAGGGAGAGGGGCTTGCCCCGTTAGCACCCAGCTCTAGGGTAGGATTGCCTGGGAGAGAGTTGGGTGGGCAAGTGGGAACCGGGGAGAGAAGGTAGCAAGTGAACCAGCTGTATTTCCCCATTACCCTGGCAGAGCCTCGGGATCTCTCGGTTTTGAGCCCCACTGTTGTCGCCTGGCTATGGGCTGGAGGTATCAGGGGCAGTGGTACAGTTAGACCACCCCCAGATTACCTGCCAACCAGGAGCCAAGCCAGGTGCTTCTGCACCTGTGCCCCTGGGCTCCTCTCCGGTAATGGGGAGGCAGTGTCAGGGAGATGGCCTCACTCAGGTGTCCTTAGGATCCAGGTTAGGATTAGCTAGGGAGATGCAGAGTGAGGGAAGGCTGCAGGTAGGTAGCCAGTGTAAGGTCTCATTAGGAGAAGAAGGGCTAGTGGCAGCCGGGGAGGAAAGGCAGCAGAAGTCATCAGCAGAGGCTGAGGTGCTGAGCCTAGGGGAGGCTAGGCAGGGAGACGCTGTGGAGCAGGGGGAGATAGGTCAGTGGGGTGTCAGGCAGCTGGTAGAAGCTAGGGATGGGCTAGGAAGGCAGGAGGTCCCTTGTTCTGACTTGCCAGGAGAGACACCCCTGACAGATCCCCCAGGGTTCCCAGAGGTAGGGCTGTGGGGAGGTAGGCAGCCAGGAGCAGTAGCCAGGTCTTGGGGGGTACAGCAGAGGGTTCTGTCCCCAGGGCATCCAAGGGTAGCTGCCGGGAGGAAGGGCCGCACAGTGAAGTGGAGAGGAGTGATGCTGGCCCTAGCAGCATTGCTGGTAGCAGGTGCTTATTTCCTGGCCTTAAGTTTTGAGAGGGCAGGAGCAAAGCATCTGGGTACCAGGAACCCCAGTACAGGATACTGGCGGATTGCCTTGTCCCAGGGGGCACAGGAGAGGGTAGCAGTCAGCATCCCAGGTGGTTTCTGGAATCCAGAGGTGATGCCACTCGGGGTGGGGACTGCCCTAGAACCAGGGAGGAGAGGCAAAGGTATAGCGAAGCAGCTACAGGTGGGCACAGGGCCAGGGCAGGTAGGGTCCCTACAGGATAGTGACATAGCTCTTTCCCAGACTTTTTTGACGAGGAAGCGACGGTCTGTGCTCGATAGCTGGTCTCTCGCTGGTACAGAGACTTGCCAGTCTCTGGACAACATGCAGCCTGGTCTGCAGATGTGCCCCTTCACGGTGGTCTTGGTTCACCAGGCACTGGGTAAGGGGCAGAGGGTGGCAAAGGAGAATGTCCGGCGGCCACGTTGGAGCCCTGCTCAGCAGGATCTGGACTTCACCATCCAATGTGGCCAGGACAATGTACTGGACAATGCCGGAGGACAATTTTGCCAGGCCAACCCTTCAGGACTTATCAAGTGCTTCAAGGATGCCAGTGGTGTCACAGTGCCATAGTGGGCAGCTGGGTCACAAGGCATCCATTGAGCAGGGGAGGTGTCATGGGAGAGGGGGTTTGGCCCAGTATTAAAGGGTTTACACCCCATTTGGCCACCCCCTGCTCTCACTGGGGAAGCAAGGGGTTAGCTGGACTGCGGTCCAGTAATGTGTTTTTACCCTGCTTCCACATCCAAATGTATTTTCCTCTGTAAATGTGTATTGTTCCCATTCCCGTGTTTGCACCAACACATACACTGGGATGGATGCGGGAGGGAAAGGGTTAAGGTTAACTCAGTGTTTATGGCCCTTTGTCCCATTTTCCCACCTTTTCAGGCTCCAGTTTGCAGTGTCCCCTAGGTCACCATTGCAGCTCCATTCATTCCAATGGCAGATCTAGCGGTTTTGGGCCTGTTTCCAGCGAAGACCAGCAGGTGGCGTCCGAGAGGAGGAGCGGCGGTTTCCCATTGTAAGTCAATGGGGCCATTGACTTCAATGGGGATTCCTCGACGCCGACCTCCAGGAACGGGTTGGCAGCTATCCAAACCGCAGACCGCAAGAACGGATACAATGTCTTTGAAAAGAGCTTTTATCACTGAGTTCAAGTTCAAATACAATTGGCGTGGGAATCTTAGGTTCTAGGGCACCCAGAAATAAAATTCTTTTTGCCCCTAGGAAGCCCACACACGACCACCATCGGGTCCGGGAATGAGGGACCCCCGTAAAGGGTCGTACTCATGAAGAGGGTCGCGCCATTGACTCTAATGGCGGAGCAGATGTCCCATTGAATCCAATGGCGGCGCTTGCCCATGCATTGCCTATGGCGGTGCCGGCCATTGATTCCAATGGCGAAAAGCCGCGTGGCATTAAAACGGCTAAGTCCGAAAATGTAAAAGTGTGAGTCCATATCTCCGGTTCTGTGAGGACCAGAGGGCTGGGATTTGGGGCGCATGTAGTCACTGTTCCGGCATGACTGCATGACCATTTTCAGCCCTCTCTGAACAACCAGACGGAGTATGGGCAAATCTAAAGATTGTGGTTTTCCTATAGACTTCAATGGCGGAGTTGCTGCATTGAAAGTCTATAGCGGTGAAGCCCATTGACTTCAATGGCGGAGTTGCTCGATTGAAAGCCTATGCAGAGGAGCCCGTTGATTTCAATGGGAAAGAGTGAAAAGCAGAGATTTATTCTTAGAGCGGAGAATCCTGCATTAAAGTAATAAGGATTTTAAATTGTATTTGTGTATCTCCGGTTCTGGGGGTCGCAGAGAGCTGAAACTTGGCCACCATGGAGAGTCACCTTCGGCATGAAGGACTAGCAAATTTCAGCCCACCGGGCCCAGCAGAACGGATTATTTTAATATATGAAGGTATTAAAGTATGAATTGTATTTTGGGTCTGGTATGAAAACTCAGAGCCCATCTGCTATGTTAATGACCCGGATTGGGAGACAAATGGTCGATCATAAACTTCTGATCAAAGGCTCCCCCACCCTGCTTGTGTATGCTAGCACAATGAAATGCAGGAAATGGGTACTTGATACTAAGTGCTGTAATTCACACTTGGGAACAAAGGGTATCCTGGCAAAGCTAGACTTTAAGATGCCAGTTTTGTGGGAGGGGGGCTGAGGAAATAAGCCCCCTGTTTAGAATATTACCCACCCTGTGGGCAGGTATTACGGTGCCCCTCAGGTGAGGTGGCAAGGAGAGATTGGGTGCAGGTAATTGTTCTCCAATGGCCTGCACTCAATAATAAAGTATAGGAGTGGAATTGCATATAAACCAGTGTCCATCCTATACTCAGTTGTTCTTCGTGTCTTTGTGTCTTTTCGTGATTGCTGCATGAATTGCTAATCGTGTTTTCCTGATTACGTCATCATTCCAACCCTAAGTAAGTGTATATTTTGCCTGTTATTTGTACTATCTGTTGTGTTCATCTTTTAAGGAATAAACCCTAATTTATTATATCTAAGTTGTGTTCAGTTTAACCCAGTTTTTTTTTTGTGTATATTAGATCCTCTCAAGTGACTGTGATAGGCATGTAATAAACTGGTGGCAGCGGCGGGATCTGTTGTGTTCACCTTTTTTTTTTTAACTTGTAGTTTTTATTGAAGTAATGTACAGGTACAAATCATAACGTGGCATAAACCCACTCAAGGGAGGTACATAGGACATAGTCTTTCAAATTAATACAGTGTATGTGGGATGACGACAGGACAACACAAGACGAGACAAACTTAGACAGCATCCATCTTTCGGTGTTTTGATATCTACCGTCGTATCCGGAGACATATAACTCACTGCTGGATGACGGGGGAGTGTGCGCAGAGACATAAGGGAGGGAGGATATAGGGTTGGGGGAGGCATGTCTTCTCGTTGAGGTGAAAGCGGCTCTCGGAGGGTGCTTCTTCAGCTAGGATCATTAAGACCTACTTATTTGAGCCCGTGTACGTACTGTACACCTGCTGTGAAGGAACTTCTATGACCTGTTTGCCGATTCCCTGATGATTTTAATAACAAGATGGAATATAGGCTGGACCTGCCAAAGGAGAATGCATCTAGTGCTATCAATGCCAAATTGTGGCCCGTTCCACCCCGGGTATGTCTGTTTGGGCCAACCAGGGTAACCAGATCTTTAGATAATTGATGCCAGTGTCGTTAACTAGACTCGTTAACTTTTCCATCTGGCAGCTAAACCAAATCTTGTTCCGAATCTTGGGGATGGAAGGAATCACGTTAAGTTTCCATACTGCTGCGATCTCACATCGGGTTGCTAGGGCAAAGTGCCCGATTAATTTGTTGTTTGCTCTTGAGAGCCCCTCTAGCGGTCTGTTCAGCAAGAACAGCCACGGGTCTAGGGGAATCGGGAGGCCCAAGCTCCTCTGAGTACAATCACGAATTTCTTCCCATGGAGGTGCGATCCGAGGGCAAGACCACAGCATATATAACAGGTCTGCCGACTCTCCGCACTGTCGAGGGCACAGCGGGGAGAGTCCTGGCACATACCTAGATAATTATAGGTGGGTGTGGTACCATCTCAATAGGACCTTATATGCATTCTCCTTTAAAGTACTGAAGAAAATCCAGCACACCCTAATAATAGATTAAAAGTCACTGGTATATAACCAATTTGAAAATGTAATCAGTGCACAAATAAGTCAAACAACTGACAACGGCACACTAGAAGAACAGATAACATATAGGTAGGGCCATACGTGGGATGTACAGGAGGATAAGGGATAAAGGAAAAGTAGGATGGGACAACGAAGGGAAGGTGAGGTGAATGGTGCAAGGGGAACAAAGAAAACAAAAAAAGTGGGTCACAACGGGGGAGTATAGGGGGGCAACTATTCGGGACTTGTCCCTTAGTCAGGCCCGTTCCCCTCAGTCCCAAGGGGACAAAAGGGTACTTCCCTAGCCCCAGAACCCACAACAACAGAACTGACCCTAAGTAAAAACAATAGAAGACCCTCCACAAATTCTAAGTAATATTCTAATTAAATACCCATACAATATCCCGAAACTAATTGGCAAAATAAATCCACAGTTTAACTTTTGTATAGATCTATTCAGGGACAAACTACATGCAAACAGCTACAATGTATTAGTGAACTAGCAACAACTGAGAACACCAGAGAACAGCAAAGAGAGGAGGCAAATCAGGAGTAATGCAAACCAGACAGTCCTTAGTTAATAGGACACACGAACCACGAGCCTACTCCTCACTCTAGATGGTGTTTGCAGTGAATGTGCAGCTCATGAGGCTTCTTAAGGGAATCCTGACGTCATCTGCTGTGCGCGTTGCTCCAATCAGCCTGATAGCATGCAGGTGGTAGTGTCCATAGCTGTATCACTCTCTCCTTCCTCCTTGTAAATGTAAACAGATCGGGTTACCATGGTAACCACGGGACTTCACTGACACTGTGCCTGTCCTCTGGAGCTTGAAGAAACGAATCTTTTGATATGTAGCAGTATAGGAGTCTGGCAGCATGCAGTACGATCCCAAACCATATTTAGATGTGTGGATAATTAGCTATAGGAGAACCTCCACAGGATTACCCTCAGAGGGCTACCTATAATAGGTGAAAATAAAAACATACCATATTAAAAGCAGAGTATTATTTGGTCGTCTCATAAGCTAAGCAATGTATGAAAAGAACTGAACACACAAACAAATAATGTATATAGAGGCTACTATATACATAAATAATGATCATTAAATCTATGTAAATACTGTATGACCTTGTGGGTAATTGGGGACCCTAAACATAGGACAAGATTATAAAGGAACTATATAGAACCAGGGTGTCAGGCCAGCGGTGGGGGACACCTACCACGGGCGAAAGTTGGATCAATCCGCACAGGCGGCAAGACGCAGGTACCCAACACCACAGACACATACCCCAATAAAAGGGAGCACTAGAGACACTAGTAAAGGGTACCAGGCACCACAAGACCATGGAGCCAGAGAGACACTCTGTGGCAACTGTGGAAGAGATGGCAAGGGGCACTTTGGTTCAGAGGTAGCAACCCATATTTAGTTCTTTGTTCATGCCCGATGGGGTCATAGTGCCAAGGGTTCTTATCCATTTTGATTCTCTCTGTAACAACATCTTATGTAGATTGCCTCCATGTCGCCCCATTTTAATGCCGTCTATTACCTGGTACCACAGTTGACTCACAGTATGCCCAGCTTGTGTGAAATGATGTGCTACCGGTGCTTCAGGGTCACATCTGCGTATAGCCGCCTTATGCTGTCCAATCCTGTCCTTCACCCTCTGGGTGGTCTCACCCACATAGCCCTTGCCGCATGGACATTTGATCAAATATATGACGTCCTTTGAAAGGCATGTATAGAAGTCTCTAATTTTATAAATTTTACCAGAGACAGGGTTTTGTAAAGTGGGACCGTCCACAATATTATTGCAATGGGTACAGCTACAGCATCTATAGCAACCCACTTTCGGGGTGCCCAGAAACATTTGTTTAGTGGTTGTCCCCCCAAGGTCCGCCTTAACTAGGCGATCCCGAAGATTCTTTCCTCTTTTGTACGAAAATAATGGAAGTTCAGATAGTGCAGGAGACAATATTGGGTCACTGCTCAGGAGAGACCGATGTCGTTGTATGATATTTTTAATCTGACCACTATTTGTATTGAAAGTTGAAACAAATGGAATGGAGTATTTCCTTTTTTCACAAACAACCTGTCCCGTGGGTGTCCAGCTTTCAGCTTTTATACGTTGGTTGGACAATATCTCCCTAGGATAACCTCTGGAGCAAAATTTAGACTGAATCTTATCCATGCCCTCCTTTATTTTAGATGGACTGCTTATTATATGCTTTGCGCGCAACAATTGACTATACGGCAGTGATACAGTGGTTCCAGGAGGATGGAAGCTAGAGAAGTGTAGTAAATTATTTCTGTCCGTCGGTTTGGAAAACAAATCCGACTCTAATTTCCCATCGTGTACACTAATTGTGGTGTCAAGAAAGTTAATCTGTACTGGATCGTGTATACAGGTAAACCCAATGTTGGGTGGGCCATATTAAGATCAGACACAAAATTTGATAGTGATGGCACATCACCCTGCCAAATTAAAAACACGTAATCTATGAAGCGCACCCACATACGCCCATAATTCACAAAGGATTGGTGTGTGTGTGTGTGTGTGAGAAAGATAGAAGTGTGTGTGTGTGTGTGTGTGTGTGTGTGTGTGTGTGTGTGTGTGTGTGTGTGAGAGAGAGAGAAGTGTGTGTGTGTACGAAACAGAGAGAGAAGTGTGTGTCAGTCTGCGTGTGTGTCAGTCTGCGTGTGTGTCAGTCTGCGTGTGTGTTAGTCTGCGTGTGTGAGAGTTTGCGTGTGTGAGAGAGAGAGTCTGCGTGAGTGTGTCTGAGAGAGCGAGAGTCTGCATGAGAGACATACCAACTGCAACTTTTAGGTATGTATGTACAACTTTGTCTTCACTTTGGGCATCGTGGAAAAATCCTGATCACCTTAGGGAGCCTTGAAAAAATTCTGATCGACTTAGGGAGCCTTGAACCGAAAAAGTTTGGGAACCACTGGTAAAGACAAAAGTTATAGACAGCACTCACACAAAGTAGATAAATATACACAAAGCAGGGTGCCACGGACTAGAGAGGGCCCAGTCCCTCTCAAACACAATAAAGTACTGACGAAAATCCAGCACACCCTAATAATAGATACAAAGTCACTGGTATTTAACCAATTTGAAAATTTAATCAGTGCACAAATAAGTCAAACAACTGACAACGGCACACTAGGAGAACAGATAACATATAGGTAGGGCCATACGTGGGATGTACAGGAGGATAAGGGATAAAGGAAAAGTAGGATGGGACAACGAAGGGAAGGTGAGGTGAATGGTGGAAGGGGAACAAAGAAAACAAAAAAAGAGGGTCAAAACGGGGGAGTATAGGGGGGCAACGTTTCGGGACTTGTCCCTTCGTCAGGCCCGTTCCCCTCAGTCCCAAGGGGACAAGAGGGTACTTCCCTAGCCCCAGAACCCACAACAACAGAACTGACCCTAAGTAAAAACAATAGAAGACCCTCCACAAATTCTAAGTAATATTCTAATTAAATACACATAAAATATCCCTAAACTAATTGGCAAAATAAATCCACAGTTTAACTTTTGTATAGATATATTCAGGGACAAACTACATGCAAAAAGCTACAATGTATTAGTGAACTAGCAACAACACTTTTGTATAGATATATTCAAGGACAAACTACATGCAAACAGCTACAATGTATTAGTGAACTAGCAACAACTGAGAACACCAGAGAACAGCAAATAGAGGAGGCAAATCAGGAGTAATGCAAACCAGACAGTCCTTAGTTAATAGGACACACGAACCACGAGCCGGCTCCTCACTCTAGAGGGTGTTTGCAGTGAATGTGCAGTTCATGAGGCTTCTTAAAGGAATCATAACTTCATTTGCTGTGCGCGTTGCTCCAATCAGCCTGATAGCATGCAGGTGGTAGTGTCCATAGCGCTGTATCACTGTCTCCTTCCTCCTTGTAAATGTAAACAGATCGGGTTACCATGGTAACCACGGGACTTCACTGACTAGAGCTTGAAAAAACGAATCTTTTGATATGTAGCAGTATAGGAGTCTGGCAGCATGCAGTACAATCCCAAACCATATTTAGATGTGTGGATTATTAGCGATAGTAGGACCTCCACAGGATTACCCTCAGAGGGCTACCTAAAATAGGTGAAAATAAAAACATACCATATTAAAAGCAGAGTATTATTTGGTCCTCTCATAAGGTAAGAAATGTATGAAAAGAACTGAACACACAAACAAATAATGTATAAAGAGGCTACTATATACATAAATAATGATCATTAAATCTAAATAAAAGGCGGCACTAGAGACACTAGTAAAGGGTACCAGGCATCACAAGACCATGGAGCCAGAGTGACACTCTGTGGCAACTGTGGAAGAGACGGAAAGGGGCACTTTGGTTCAGAGGTAGCAACCCATATTTAGTTCTTTGTTCATGCCCGATGGGGTCATAGTGCCAAGGGTTCTTATCCATTTTGATTCTCTCTGTAGCAACATCTTATGTAGATTGCCTCCAAGTCGCTCCATTTTAATGCCGTCTATTACCTGGTACCGCAGTTGACTCACAGTATGCCCAGCTTGTATGAAATGATGTGCTACCGGTGCTTCAGGGTCACATCTGCGTATAGCCGCCTTATGCTGTCCAATCCTGTCCTTCACCCTCTGGGTGGTCTCACCCACATAGCCCTTGCCGCATGGACATTTGATCAAATATATAACGTCCTTTGAAAGGCATGTATAGAAGTCTCTAATTATAAAATTTTTACCAGAGACAGGGTTTTGGAAAGTGGGACCCTCCACAATATTATTGCAATGGGTACAGCTACAGCATCTGTAGCAACCCACTTTCGGGGTGCCCAGAAATATTTGTTTAGTGGTTGTCCCCCCAAGGTCCGCCCTAACTAGGCGATCCCGAAGATTCTTTCCTCTTTTGTACAAAAATAATGGAAGTTCAGATAGTGCAGGAGCCAACATTGGGTCACTGCTCAGAAGAGACCAATGTCGTTGTATGATATTTTTAATCTGACCACTATTTGTATTGAAAGTTGAAACAAATGGAATGGAGTATTTCCTTTTTTCACAAACAACCTGTCCCGTGGGTGTCCAGCTTTCAGCTTTTATACGTTGGTTGGGCAATATCTCCCTAGGATAACCTCTGGAGCAAAATTTAGACTGAATCTTATCCATGCCCTCCTTTATTTTAGATGGACTGCTTATTATACGGTTTGCGCGCAAAAATTGACTATACAGCAGTGATACAGTGGTTCCAGGAGGATGGATGCTAGAGAAGTGTAGTAAGTTATTTCTGTCCGTCGGTTTGGAAAACAAATCTGACTCTAATTTCCCATCGTGTACACTAATTGTGGTGTCAAGAAAGTTAATCTGTACAGGATCGTGTATACAGGTAAACCCAATGGTGGGGTGGGCCATATTAAGATCAGACACAAAGTTTGATAGTGATGGCACATCACCCTGCCAAATTAAAAACACGTCATCTATGAAGCGCACCCACATACGCCCATAATTCACAAAGGATTGGTGATGATATACATTCTCAGACTCAAATTTAGACATGAAAATATTGGCGTATGTGGGTGCGACGTTCGAACCCATAGCCGTGCCCTGGGTCTGGATGTAGAAATTATCTTCAAAGAGAAAGTAATTGTCATGGAGTTTAATCTCCAACAGATCCATAATGAACATGCCCTCTCGAGGAGAGAACACTTTAGCCATTTCTACAGATTCCTTAACTGCCACCATCACATCTACATGAGGAATAGATGTATACAAACTGTTTACATCTAAGGTTACAAGCAACAGTGGAGTGTTCATGATAGGTAAGGCCCGGATCTTTTGTAGGAAATCAGTCGTATCTCTGATATATGACCTGCTATCAACAACCAGAGGTCTCAGCAACTTGTCTAAAAATATTGAACATGATTGAAAAACAGAATCAGTAAGGGGGGGCAGTGGACAGGAGGGGGGGCAGTGGACAGGAGGAGGGGGCAGTGGACAGGAGGGGGGGGGACAGCGGACAGGGGGGGGGACATTGTACAGGAGGGGGTGACAGTGGACAGGAGGGGGTGACAGTGGACAGGAGGGGGGGTGACAGCGGACAGGAGGGTGGTGACAGTGGACAGGAGGGGGGGGGGCAGTGGGATATATATATATTTGAAACACAGAGAAAGCAACCTTATAAGAAGCACACAGACATACCTATAAAGTGTAGCAAAAGATATTTATTAAAGTGAGTTAAAACAGGAGATGGAGTTAAAAGATGAGGGGGGCTCACTCTACCACACAAAGTAAACCTGAAGGCCAGGGTCTAAACATGAAACCGAACCTGACATGCACATTACACAGGGAGCTCTGTAGAAGCACAACCTGTAAAGTGAGGACCCACACTAACAATAAATGTATCCACAATTGGAATAATCACCATACAATCATCATGAAAGGTTGCATGGAGTGGAAACACAAATAAAGCGACTTACTTTTTTTGCTCGTGATACCCCTACACTGAGTGGTGATGTATATTTCACATGGCTACTCGCTTTATTTGTGTTTCCACAAAATAAATCCACAGTGTAACTTTTGCATAGATATATTCAGGGACAAACTGCATGCAAACAGCTACAATGTATCAGTGAACTAGCAACAGCTGAGAACACCCGAGAACAGCAAAGCGAGGAGGCGAATCAGGAGTCATGCAAACCGGACAGTCCTTAGTTAATAGGGCACACGCGCCACGAGCCCGCCCCTCCCTCTATATTGGGTGTTTGCAGTGAATGTGCGGCCCATGGGGCTTCTTAAGGGAATCCTGACGTCATCTGCTGTGCGCGTTGCTCCAATCAGCCTGATAGCATGCAGGTGGTAGTGTCCATAGCGCCGTACCCCTCTCGCCTTCCTCCATGTAAACCATGGTAACCGCGGGACTTCACTGACGCCTGTCCTCTGGAGCTTGAAGAAACAAATCTTTTGATACGTGGCAGTATAGGAGTCTGGCAGCATGCAGTAAGATCCCAAACCATATTTAGATGTGTGGATAATTAGGACCTGCACAGGATTACCCTCAGGGGGCTACCTGTAATAGGTGAAGATAAAAACATTCTTTTTTTTGTTTGTTTTTTAAATAACCCCGCTTTCCAAAGCAGAATTCACTACATTTTGCAATCTTCTCTTGTACTCTAGGTGTAGGGTTAGATGTCACTAATTTATAGGAGGTACCGTCAGCGAGATGTCGTAGGATCTCAGTCCTATAGTCTATTTTGTTCCTAATCACCAGCGCTCCCCCCTTTATCAGCAGGCTTAATCACGAGGTTTGTATTGGCCTCCAATTCTCTAATGACCTCCTGTTCACTTTTGGATAAATTAAACGGTGTCCTCCTTGGCTTGCGTTTAAGGAGGGGGACTCTACATCTCGTTGAACCAGAGAAATATACGTCTCAATAGTATGGTTTGTAGGTGGGGGGATTGAAAGAACTTTTGTTCTTACATTCAGATGTAAGCAGGTGGAAAGTTGGTATTGATATCTAGATCTTCAATAGGGGGGGAAGAGACTCAAATGTTGGGTTTTGGAAAAAAAATCCCTAAAGTCTAAGCGACCTATAAAATCGTGACAACTCAACCTCCAGATCCCTGTTCATTAGTACAATTCGTAGGTACAAATGATAAACCTTTGTTCAAAACCTCAGTCTGTTTTTCTGATAACAATACATCAGAGATATTTATTACCAGCGATTCTGTGCTCGAGTCGACATCCCCCTCCGGGGTTGGCCCTGTCCGGCGGTGTTTCCTCCCCGCCCTCCGCGTCCTCTTTGCCGGCCGCGGGGAAGGTGCGGGGGGGGGGGGGGGGGGGTGTTCTGTTTCTAAAAAAGCCGGTGTAACCCCCAGAGGAAGAATCGCTCTCTGTAAAGTCCTAACGTTTCCCTTACTTCGGACTGTCCACCTTATGGGGGCGAGGGGCTCTCCACCTCCTGTTGTCTCTCCCTATTTCTCTCCGTCTCCAATTGTACACTTTATTTGTGTTGTAATCTCTAGCGTCTCTCAGAAATTTCTCTCTTTTACGCGCTTCAATATCATACTGTGAGTCAACTGCGGTACCAGGTGATGGACGGCGTTAAAATGGGGCGACGTGGAGGCAATCTACATAAGATGTTGTTACAGAGAATCGAAATGGATAAGAACCTTGGCACTATGACCCCATCGGGCATGAACAAAGAACTTAATATGGGTTGCTACCTCTGAACCAAAGTGCCCCTTGCCGTCTCTTCCACAGTTGCCACAGAGTGTTTCTCTGGCCCCATGGTCTTCTGATGCCTGGTACCCTTTAGTAGTGTCTCTAGTGCCCCCTTTTATTGGGGTATGTGTCTGTGGTGTTGGGTACCTGCGTCTTGCCGCCTGTGCGGATTGATCCAACTTTCGCCCGTGGTAGGTGTCCCCCACCGCTGGCCTGACACCCTGGTTCTATATAGTTCCTTTGAAAACTTGTCCTATGTTTAGGGTCCCCAATTACCCACCAGGTCATATTTTCATAGATTTAATGATCATTATTTGTGTATATAGTAGCCTCTATATACATTATTTGTTTTTGTGTGTTCAGTTCTTTTCATACATTGCTTAGCTTATGAGAGGACCAAATAATACTCTGCTTTTAATATGGTATGTTTTTATTTTCACTTATTATAGGTAGCCCTCTGAGGGTAATCCTGTGGAGGTCCTACTATAGCTAATTATCCACACATCTAAATATGGTTTGGGATCTTACTGCATGCTGCCAGACTCCTATACTGCTACATATCAAAAGATTACTCTGGGCGGTGACTTTAACACTGTGAATAGCTGTAATGGAGACAGAGCTATAGGGAGGGGTTATATGGGGCAGTAGCAGGAGTTATAGGGAGCGGTTATATGGGGTAATTGTCACGATGGACACCAAGTTTATCAACACATTTATATTTCTGGGTACTTGATTGAACAGAACAAGTTGCAAAATAAATTGTGATTTATTTCCTTCATAGACAAACACACGACATCTGCAGAATACACTTGAAAACAACACTTACTGGGATAAGGGAACAAAATAAATTGTCCTTGGAACGAAATAAATTGTCCTTTGCTTGCAAGCGCCAGAAATGCAGCCTTGGTTTTAAAAGTCCTGTGGTTATGTTGCTATTAGCCCCTTCACTCCTGGACCGGTTGCCGCTGTGCTGGAACAAAGTCTTGCATCTTTACATCATGGATCAAAATTCAGGAATCACACTGGGGATACCTGGGGAGCCACAGTTATAGACTGCCCAAAGCTATCTTTAACATGTGGATCAAATCCCCCTCGTGGGAACCATTAACCCACCAATAGCCAGTTTACCCACAGTTCATAAGACCGGTCAAAAGGGCTGTCCAGTGTGCAGGGCGCATGGGTCAGGTTGACGCCCATGCCACTTAGCATACCTTGGCTACACCCATAACGTGGTGCCACTGAGTCTGATTTCTGACCCAGAGGTGTCACTAGCCTGACATCTGTTGTGCATCAGTATGCCAGTTTTGTATACATTATGGGTCTTCTGGGTCTTTTCATAACTGACACTCTTTTAGACAGGGAGATGCTAATCAGCTAGATCCCTTTGAGACTCCGTCATAAATATACCCCAGCTCATTCACCCATCTCACAACTGTATGTCCACGGAATTCCTGCTTGGACTTACAAAAAATACCTCCTATCTTACATTTAAGATCTGCAGTTTTTACACACTTTATTAAAACAACATGTTACGTTTGTGTTATAACTGTAAAAATTATATGTATGTGCATGTAGTGGTTCACTGTATTTGCACCTCAAAAATCAGGTTTCTGGGTGCTTTCGATCTAGAATTAGTATTTCTCATTGAAATGCCAGCTGCTAGACTGCCATCATGTGACGGTTAGAGGGTATGGCAAGCAATGCATCTTGTCTTTTACCCTCGCAGGCAGGGAATGGCCTGCAAATTGGGGATAAAAATGGCTGGGACAGGGAAACCACAGTAATGCATAGCAAATAAGTTTAACCCCTTCCTTCCCCGTCACAGTAATATTTATTTATAAAACGTGTTACCGGGAAGTAATACACTGAGAGTTACCGCTCGTTTTCAAGTGTGTCCTGGGCACAGAGTTATGATAACAGATACATGGTTACAGATACATAGTTACATTAAGTGAACAGGGTTATACATTATATACAAGACATTGCATGCACAGTAAGAGATAATATATGTTATAGGCGTATGTAACAGTTACAGATAATATATATTATAGGCGTATGTAAGGAAGCCCTTACTAAAGACTGCCCAATTGGTTCACGGTATTGGGGTCCGTTGGACTTTATTCACAGTGCCTGGGACAATTTATTTGTATGTTTTTTTGGCTTATACAGGCTTGGAATAGTCTGTTGATTTTTTGTTCCATTGGCTGCTTTCGTTTTTGATCACTTTAGGGTTATTCACCTTAATTTGTTATCACATATCACTATTTATTATTTTTTTGTAGGTTAGCGCTTTTTAGAGGGTTTATTATTGTTTGTTTGGTTGTATATTGTAGTTGGTCTGTCTGTTACGTAGCAGCCGGGCCAGCATTGTATCTGGTCTGTTAGCCTTTTCGTAAAATTTCCTCTTGGACCAACATAACGAATTGTCTGCCCTGGACGTCAAAAGCATATTTAATTCAATCTAAGTGTCTTCAAATCCTTGAGGACCTGCGGATCTGGGTGTTTTTTATGTCTCTCAGATAGGGAGTTTAATTTAGACTGAAGGGTGATAATTTTAACGTCCCTTTCCCGCTTGCGTCTCGCCGCGACACTTATCAACGTGCCTTGTGAGCCTCCCATAGAGTTAACTGGGATTCCACAGAGCCTGTGTTGATTTCAAAGAATTGGTTAATTTCTTTACCAATGTGTTCGCATATATTAGGGATTTTTAAAAGGGATTCATTGAGTTTCCAATTTGCTCCCAGTCTGCCATGTTTAATTTGGTTACACCTTAGCTCGATAGGTGCATGGTCTGACCATGAAATATCATGGATTACCGCACGGGCGACCAGCGGGACCAGTCTACTAGAGACGAAGAAGTAGTCGATTCTACTATATGAGTTGTGAAGATGGGAGTAAAACGTGTAATCTCTCTCCAGCGGGTGCAACTCTCTCCAAATATACGCTAGGTGGTTCTTCCGGAGGCCTGAAGTCAGGGAGAGTCGCGCTTTTTTGTTACTCTCTTTGGGGGTGCTGGATCTATCTAGTGCTGGCAGAAGGGCTATGTTAAAATACTCTGCAATAATAATATGGCCCTGTGCCCAGGTATTCAGGGTTTGGAAGAAGGCATCAAATTTTTTTGCATCTTGCTCGCAGGGAGCGTACACGGCTGCTAGGGTAATAGGTTGCTCATGTATGGAACCCGTTAGGAAAATGTAGCGACCTTCTTTATCTTTTTGAACTGTTTTAACGTTAAAGGGTATCTTGTTGTGGAAAAGTATTGCGATTCCTTCTTTTTTTCAGGGCTGATGAGAGGAAGAACTGCGAGTATTGCTTATCCATGAAACGGGGGGCACTTTTGTCGCTAAAATGAGTTTCTTGGAGCATCAATATGTCGGCACCCCGCCTTTTATATTCTGTAAATGCTATCTTGCATGTATTGAATGTATAGGCCAGGTTTATTTTTTTTACATTCAGGGTTTGTTCCGTGGTTCCGCGTGAGACCTCTGGAGACCACCTGCGGGTCTCCTCGGGTATATCACGGGTATCAGGCAGGTGGTTCCACGGATGACATATGCGGTGATGAAGCGGTGGCCTCACATCTGTGGGGGCACCGCGGACCCGTAGTCTGCGGGGATTAAGCGGTGGTCCCACATCCGTGGGGGCACCGCCGACCCATAGGTGCGGGGATGAAGCGGTGGTCCCACATCCGTGGGGGCACTGCGAACCCGTAGTGAGCACTCGTGAGTTCCCCAGACCCCCATGGGAACCACCCGAGGCCCCGCAGACACCTGTGGGTCTGACCCGGGGCTCCCAGACATCCTTGGGACTACCGTGGGGACCCAATTGTGGCCCACGGTGACCCAAGGAGACCACCTGGGGGCCATGGCGCTCGGCGGGACCCACCAACAGGCCTCCAGAACCTGTTTGAAAAGGGCTGCTGGTACCCTGTAGGTCTGTCAGGTGCCCCGTCAGCCCACCGGGGACTCGCGTGGGGCTGTGTTATGAACCCTGTTTGTAAAAGGATAAATCTTGTATTTATGGTGGGGCACAGGGGGTGGATAATGTATTTAATAAATTGAATGATGTTTATTGTGGGTCACTGTATTGTTTTTATTGTGGGTACTGGGGGTGGGGCGGGGGTTCCCCAACTGTATGTGGTTAGGCCTCCCTTGTGGGTAGTGGGTATGGGTGGTTAGGCCTCATGGGGTGGGGGGTTAGTGTGGGAAGGTATGTAGGCGTCCCGAGTGGTGGGTGAGGGTGGGTTAACCCCTTAATGACTGTAGCGGTTAATAATTACATTGGATGTTTTCATTTTTGTGTCTGTTTTGCAGCAGCGGAGGGGGCATGGGCAGGATGAAGAGGAGGATGGCCTTCATCGTGGCAGCCGGACATGGGTGGTGAGTGCTATATGTATTTAATGTATTTATTGCTGTTTATGTATTTAAAATGGGCACATTCACTATTATCCCTTTGTGGATAATAGTAATTGTGGCCATTACTATATTGTATGTGTTAAGGGGGGGTGTTATTACTTTATAACTATGTATGTGTTTAGACATTAATTTGGGGGGGCACATAATTGGTACTGCAGGCCTGCGGGTAACACCCGAGGGCCCCCGCCGGCCTATAGTATCATTGATGTGCATATATGTGTATGTTAGGGGTTGTTGGGGTTATATATATATATATATATATATATATATATATATATATATTTATTTATATAGAGATATTTATTTATTTATTTAGATTTGTTTATTTATTTAGTGTGGAGCTGCTGTGTGTGATTATTTTTTGTAGTGGGGGTGGGTGAAGGGGGTATTAGCCCCAACGGTGGTTGTTTAGGGCTTGCGGGTGGGTAGCGGGAGGCCTTAACCCCTTCATGACCGTAGCGGTATTAACTGCTACGGTCGTGAAGGGGTTAAGTGCACCCGCAACCCCCCCGCAAGCCC
>WSYH01011794.1:0-20088 GCA_036426205.1 Ascaphus truei
CAGAATTTCCTGTAGCATTACTTTATCACAAGCCACCTGCCACTTAAGGCAAACATAGAATCGTACTGCGTGCTACATCACGATAGAATCTATACACAATACAGTGACAAGGAACACACGTAGCATGCCATTTTTGGTAAAATGTTTGCGTTTTATTTATGTAAATGTACGTTATTTATCATGCTTTGGTACATGTTCTTTTGTGTTCCTTGCTTGTAATTTTAAATTCTTGTTTATTTTTTGTATTTAAGCCCATTTTATAATGTACGTAGCTGTCCTTTATTGTGGTTTTATTTCCAATGCCAGGGGGCCTCTTATTTATTTTATGTTTTTTTGTTTTGGGCTAAGTTTTGACAACCTTTTTTAATTCTGTTTGTTGTATTTGTTGGTGTGTTATTGATGATTTGTTTTAATTGAATTTCTAATTTTTGTGTTGTTTACTTCTTTTTAGGCTAACCATTGACTGTCATAGTGGTAAATCAAATGGCCATATTAATATAGCGTCATTATGTCTAACACTGTGTACAATCAAGTTCGTTTAATCAACAATGCCTTGGCATTACTTGAATGTGTTTTTTTCTTGTATGTTTTTTATTTTGGGTGCTTTTTTGTTTTAGCTTCCCATTTATTACTCTAATGTGGCAGAAAGCATGCCCAAATAATGGTCATAATATAACACTGTGCCAATCAATGGTAGCAGGGTGGAGGGTGGGTTAGTGTCCGCTGGAAGGGTTGGTTGAGGCCTCCCGGGTTTGGTATCAGGGGAGGGTTGGTTAACCCTTAATTATTATGCGGTTCTAGGTTGTTAAGGGTTGGGGCCGATTAAATTGTATTTTTTTTGTGCTGTTGTTTCAAAATACATATGCAAGGACGATGGTGAGGCATGAGGCCAGCCTTCATGTATGTGCAAGATTTATTTACTTTATGCTGCTAATGTTTTCTTTGAATGGGCAAATGCACTATTCATCCATGTCTGTAGAATATATTTTGCCCATATACTTTACCATATGGGGTTTGGGGGGGGTCTGGAGGGGGTGGTATTTATTTTGAATGTACTGCAATATTTTTTTCTGCACGGTTGATCCGGCAGGCCGGCGGTGGTTCTGCTGGATGGGACCCCCGAGACCCCTGCGAGGACCATCGGGGGACCCCCAGACACCCATAGGGCCCCCATACACCTGTGGGGACTCACTTCATAGACCCCCACTGGCCTCTAGTATTAATCCTGTGCATGCAAACAAATGCTTTTAGGCTGGTGTTAAAATATTGTGATATTTTTAAAGGGGGATGGTCGAGTGAAGCTTATCACGCCTACTGTCTTTGTGAATAGCAATACTGGTCTAAAAAAAAGCGATTTTGGCTGTTTTTGGCCTGCTCGGAGTGACTTTTTTTTTTGGCCTCTGGCTAGTTAAAATCGTTAAAGCCATTATTGGCGATAACTGCCGTTACACAGAACACCAGAACGGTTTGTTCAAAGGCAAAGGAGTGCATGGCGGCGCATAAGGGCATTTTAGCCGATTATTAACCCACTTATCACAGCTTTGTTAATCGGGCCCCGTAGTTAATTGCGTATTGCCATCCTGTCTTGTCTCTGTCGTTTCTTGGTGGGGAGCTTACATATGCTATTAAGGGAAGCACTGTCTTGTTTGACTCATTAGTGTTATTGATAGCACCTTTTAATTTAAATCTACTGGTATTTATGTCGCTCCTTGGCCACTTGTCCTCATACTACTTCCACTCGCCTTTTTATGAATGGTTATATACTCACAATAAAAGGATACATTTTTATTATATTGAATAAATGTTCTGTTTTATAAAGGTGGTGTGTGCAACAAGTTAATTTTTGGAAGTGCACATTTCCTTGTGCCCTCCAATTGCTCTTCATTCTCATTTCAATAATTCACAGTTTACACACACCACCTATAAGTAGGATTATCCAGTTCATTAATCCAAGGTCAATTTACGTGTGGTCATTTAGTCAACTCCACCCACCTTCTTTTCGCATACTTACCTGGCTGCTTTTTTCGACTTGATTAATAAATTGTGTAGGCCTATGGTAGAATTTGTTCACTTTCTTTTTCACACATTTACTTTTAGACATGCTGGGATGCATAATTAAGCTGTATACTGTACAACCATACCAGAGAAAAGGTAAAACTCCTTATGAACTACGTTAGTTAACACTGAGGAGGGACTTTTACACCCAAAGCTCAAGCAAAGTATTGGACACTATCATATCTTTTTATCTATTGCCATCCTTTATTGCTCATATAATGCCACCTGCATCATGACAATCTTTTAGTAAGTCATGGTATACACAACCAGCAAGTTGATAAAACAAAAATACAATACTTCAAAAGTCGAAACCACACCTATAGTACACATCTTAACCAGTTACAACATGATTAATCTATATACACAATATAGCAAGAGGTAGCCGAACACTATTGTTAATATATACTTACCAAAATAAAAGGTAAGGGGAATCCTAGCTAACTAGAGCTGTGCGGTGCGCCCTTCAATAGTCTTAACTAGTCAGGTACCATTTGCCCACAACAGACCATACAGTCCCTCACGACCTCTGGGATGCCACCGTAACTTGTACTTGCGCTATGCTGACAATGCACACAATGTAGGTGGCGAGCCCGTTTGAATCTTCCTGCTCGGAATCGGCATTGTGCCTCTTCGAGGGTGTCGCTACGGGAAGCAGAGCCTAGAAGCACAAACACGTCCGTCCTGAGTTAGTTTACAAACTACTCGATGCATATCACACCAGGAATGACTATGGAGCTTCATGCCATATTGGCCAGTTCTTTACACCTATTCCCCCAATCTTCATCGAAAAGCATTGTGGAAACGGCGACCTGACAAAGCAGTATGCGGATGCTACGCGCTGGCCTCTCCACAAAGCGGGTCCCTGTGATACCATATAGGCCAGGGTGACTATACATCTTGGACAGCCTACAGGGTGGACTTAAGGAGATAAGACTTCAAAACCTGGCCTATAAGTAACGAGTCTTATGGGGCTCATACCCAGCAACATTTCCCCTTACCACTGCATTTCTGCACTGACGAAGACCTGCGCATTTATCGATCTGCAGATGCAACAAAGGCTTCCGTGCTAACTGGGCAAATTCTAGCCGAATGTCTCCTAGACCTGAGTGCCGCCCACTCCAGTCTTCACATTGTTCAAGCTCGACCACCTCTTCTCTTCGACTAGCAAACCCGGGTTCCTTTGTGTACGTGCGTAACTCGGCGCGTTGGATAAGTAGAATTTCCAGCTGTCAAGCGAGCAATGGCACCAAAGTAGGCCTCAGAAATACCTGGCTGGCCTCAATTTTTTACATTTGAATAAAGGTTTACACAACACATGTCACATACATTATCTATAATATGTCTCCCATTTTTAGCCAGAGTATGAATGGCTTTCACATACAGGGAATCGTAATGTCTTTATCTACGAATGGACATGTATATGCGACGCTGACTGCTCCTGCCACAGGGCACAACCGGGACCGGACCGACGGACACTGGGCTGAAGGTGGGCGAGCGTTTATTAATCAACCCTGCACCATACGACACTATAGTCCACGGCAGACGGTGATCGGAAGTCGACTAGTTCTGGCAAAAACGACGTACATAGCAGGTCAGGATTGGAAAAGGCAGCAATCGTCGTCCTATTAAGCAGGTTGCTTATCTTCACGGTCTGCAACATCAGAAGTCAGGCAAGAAGTTGCCATCCCTGGGCAAACACGTGCGTGACCGCTCAGCTTAGGTCCGAGCGTTGAGCTGCATACCACAGGAGGGTGCTTGCTGCGGCCGAGTACACTTGGGGGGCCGTCCAACCTCGTCCCATGCACGCCGATCTCAGCGGAAGGAGACAGCAGGCTGTGCCGAAGTTCCCACACACCGCCGGGCAGCGTACCGGGAATAACCACGCTCGCGCATAAGTCCCAGCAGGCCTCTGCAAGAGCATAGCATTCAGTCGCAGGAAGGAAGGGTAGCCACACCGTAGGCAGGTAGGGAATCGCAGCAGTACCTGAGTGTCTGGCACAACGCTCTGGTGCCAGGTCACAGAACGTCCAGGAGGCCCTGCCGGGTGATAGCAGCAGGCCGCAGGAACAAAAGGGTTACCCTGCTAGGAGGAATGCCGCAGCATTCCATCATCAGTGCGGGCAACAACGCTTCAGCAAACGACGTCCAGAACAAGGTGCTTTGGATACTCAGGAACTTGGAAGTTAAGAACACTTTGAGTTAGCCTGGGGCGGTTTTTGTGGCATAGGACCGTAACCGTCACCAGGTATGAATTATCCTCGGACACGCTGTCAGCGTGCCCATGACGTAGCCTCTCAATCACAATAGAATATTCAATCTGACTGGTCAAGACCGGATCCGATCAATCACTTACACAGGAGGAGGGTGTGTGAGTATCCTCCATGTCATGAAGTGCAAGCAAGATGCCGGCAGAAGTACTTCGGGCAAAACCTGAGAGGCAGCCACAATGTGCCTTTGATTGCCAGGTGTAGCTTGCAACTGCTTGATTCTGCATAGCCTATAGTCAAAGCCGAACGATATGTTCTCCTTACAATGGGATAAGGGTCTAATGGCTGGTCAGACTACACCTTGATGTGGGACTAGCACTTTCCCACTTGTCCTTCAACCTCTTAAAACGAAATGAGAGCTCCAGGGGGTCTCATCAGTCATTCCTTGGCTTTAGCCACCTACTATCAAGGCCAAATACTAGGGCCAAACAGCAACATCTCTAGGCTCACGTCCTCTGCTGGTCTGTGATCATCAAATTGCCACCACTCCCAACAAACGGGGCTCAGACACCCGCAATCCAGGGTTGGTGGCGCAGTGGTCATAGGGTGTAACTCTCCATGTACATGGTCTGAAGTGTCGGTAGAGTCCTTAACCAATCCACCATCAAATAGTGTAGGTGGCTTAGGGGTGTTGCTTACTCTTCTGGACCTGACCAGTGCACATCACAATGGAGCAGGCCAGTCATATGGGCAATACTCACTTGCTGGATGCACAACTCTCTGCGTTACGCTTCTGCATCAACATGGCCAACTGGACAACAACCTGTACGTACTCGTTCCCGGCCACTATGCATTGTTTTGAAAAAATGTCCCTGTCACAGGAACTCCATAGCTGGAGTTGGAAACCTATCTAGGGGGGCTGGACACGTAGTATGTTGATAAGACCTCCTACTTGGAAGTCCGTACACTGTGCGTACTGTGCGTTATCTTTAAATTGACATCACGAAATCCACTTTTGGGCATGCAACATCCGATACACCGTAACATCCGAGTACGGTATGCATCTACACTGCCTCATAGACTGGCAATTTGATTATGGTTTTCATCACCTACGTGTGGCAGTACTCTGCCAACCTGCCTGTGCCTATCACAGTGTTTATAATCTGGTGCCTATGCTCATTAAACCAACCTAGATCGGTGTCGTCTCTGTCCCCCACTAGTTATGGCATCAGGTGGCAGTGTTGGAGTCAGAGTCAAAGTTGACGTACGGCCTTCTGCTCCATCACTAGACCACCTGATCGTTAGGAGTTGCCACCCTGATTCCTTGGGCAAACAGCTGTATACCACCTCTACGTTTGTTATCGTAACTTGGATGCACACTATACCCTATATAAACTCTGTGCATATGTGTATCTTACCTAGTATCACACAATGGCCACCACTTTATATTTAGGAGCATTGTGGCAATCTGATATTAAGCATGTTTCATACCCCGGCGGACCCCTATCTGTTATTAAGGGAGCCTCTGCATCACAAGACCACTACCTATGATTGTAACTAGATCGGCACTTACCTGGTACTCGGGATCATTATATGGTATTTTTTGGTGCTATAGGTTCTGGTACCTAGGTGATTCCCCATACCACACGTGCGTACTCACTGCTCATGCTGTAATTGCCTTGTATCCTCCTATATTATTATTTAACACCCTGGCGCTATTAATCTTGTTTGGAAATTCCTAAGATCAGATGACAACGCACAGTCCCCGCTTGCAAACATCTTTCATGTTCTGACTTTTGAGTCTACAAATGTGCCCCTACATTTATGGTAATGGATAGCAAATCTATTAATTAATGTCAATAAAGTTTTATATTTTATATGTAATGGTGTGTGCATCTAATTGAACCTTTATTTTGAGTACACTGCCGGTGTCTTGTGTGCTCGCCACTTTTCCTGATTCACGTCAGTTCACATTTACTCTGGGCATCACAAGTTTTTGCACCCATATTCTCGACTTAACTGTTATGTCAACCGATTTTCTTTAATTAGTATGGCCCTTAGTGAATCATGATGCGCTACCTATATCCCTCCCCTCTCTTTTGTTGTCATACACGTGTACATGAACTTCCGCCGCAGTGCCGGCCACGGGTCACGATAAGCCCTAGTCAAATACATACATACAACTACACACATGTTTTCTATTGTGGAATAGAGAATAGTTGCCCAGCTTATTGGATGTTTGGTTTGCGGTTCCCTATAATTTTTAAAGCAACACGTACAAGGTGCCATTTTTTCAAAACATTTTTTTCCCCTGTAATATATACAGCAATACGAATCACCCCGATGACGTGCTAAGTAATTAGCTACTAGCTGTGCAGACTTTATCATGCGTCCTGTGACGACTTAAGGTGCACAAGAGCCTTGGCTCGTTGGCAATTCACACTGGTATCATGCTGCAGAGGACGGATTGTCGTCTACTCTGTGACTTATGCATCCACATGGCCTTGCGACTGGGCATACAAATAAAAAACAGCTTGTTACATTATAATGTGTCCACACGAAGTACAAGGTCAGTATTACTACCTTTTTAACTCAGGATCATTCATTGAGCAAAAAAATGACTCTAGTGAAAATAATGATATTCTATATACATAAAATTCGCATACTCACAATGAACACGCCACTGGGCACACCCAATACAACACTTAACTGGGAGCCTGGGGGTTCAAAAACTAGACCTTCGATCAGGGGAGGTGAACTCTAAATAAGAGTTTTTTCCCCTGACCTCAAACCTCTCCTTGTTCTCCAATCGCGTGAAGTTTCATACGGCAACCGCTACCCCTCTCTTCTGATACTTGGACACATCTTTTTGAACCCGTGGCGTGCGACTCCTGTCATCTAACACCTAGCCCCACCTTGGCAAGAACACTCCACTGGAACCAAAAAGCGTGACATCAAATCGCCCAGCCACCACTCTGTGCATCACAAGACAACTGCCTCACAATGCCATCTGGGCAAACTCCGTCGTTACTCATTGTTTCGAGCAACTTTGATGGTCGCACAACCGATCGGGCCCCTGGGGACCTCTTAGAAAATACGTGCCCCGGGCAGGCAGATGGCGGACTTTCCTGGCCTGAAATCGAAGCCGTTTGCTCTGCTATGCACTCACATCTGTTGCAGTCAACAGGGAGGAGCGAGCTGCCACTTTGACTTTGACAGCCATCGACCGTCACGTCCTCCGACTCTGCAATCACAATTCCACTGTTGCCACACTACCACCAATTTTCTTACTCTTCAATCCACATTAGATTCCACTGTTCCGCGGAGCGAACAGCCGGAGTCGCCGCCGCAGATTAGGGTGTCGGGGACAAAGGTTCGGTGAGAGAAGGTGGTGAGGTACCCTGGGTTGGGTAGGAGGAAGAAAAGGTGGACGAAGTGGGTGGAGAGATGGGGAGTGCAGGCGGGAATGCCATAGTTCTTAGGTATACTTCCTGTCTGGAGGGGGTTGCCTCAACCCGACATTGCCCCCTGTGAACTTTTCCCTTATGGGAAGCAGACCGCAAGTACCTTGTCTGCGCAAGATTACGCTGCCTAAACTGGGTGGGGAGCAGCGTTCCTGTCCCCACCGTAACGTTTCCCCGTGGAGGGGGGAGTGTGGTGACGGGAACATTTCCGCCAGTGGCCCAGGGTCAAGCGGAGTGGAGGGTACTTCGCCAGGGACGCGCGTCTAGTCGGGGAGGATAGCGGGGGCTAATAGATGCACATTCGGTCTCATGTGTCGCGTGACTCAGAGGTAATTCAATTGTCTCTGCGCCCCTCTAATACCCAAATCGTGATTGTGGCCGCGCGAAGGGAGTGGATGGAAGAAAAGCATTTTCCATAGACTGGGGGTAGGCCCCACTCACAGCAAAAGGGGGAGAGGGAGAAAATTCCCTTTGCGTGCGTTGGGGCTATTACTTGCCGTTGGAGGGCAACGTGATGATAGATGTCGCCACATTCAGAGCCTGGGTAGGGGAGCGACTTACGGCGCGTAGGGATAGGTGGGGAACGGGGGGTATAAAGGCACTGCAGATTTAAGGGAGGTTTGCAGCACGTGCCCCCTGGCTGTTTAACTCTCTTTGACCGGGAGGGCTATTCGGCGATAAGGCCGACTTTGGCCGAGTTTATCCGGCTAGGGGCCGGTGAGTATGGGTGATGGCGGGAGGGGGGACCCGCGCTGGTGTGCTCTTGACCAGGCTAGAGTAAACTTAACACCGCGCAATCGTTGGGAGCTTTTACTCACTTTATCGCCGGTCCACCCGTTCGTGCGCCTGGGGAACGTGAAGAGGAGGTAGGTCTTGAAACTTGTCCCGCAGAGCCAGAGCGACGGGAATAGGAGCAGGTTGTGGGGAGTGGGCAGGAGCACTTCAAGGGTGTCGGCGTGTATGTGTTCTCGTGTGGACCCTTATGGGTCCCGAGTGGAGGCGAACAACAGGGTGGGGCTACAAGGCGATCATTTACCTCGGGAGAGGCCTAGGGGAGGTCAGGCTTGGGACAGCAGACTGAAGGACTTGTTTCCTGGGCACGAGGGGTACACCAAGTAGGTCGATGGACCCCCATTCGGCGCCTTCGGCGTGGGGGGCGGAGTGTTTGCTCCGGCTACTACCCTTCTTCCGGAGGGGGCTGGTGCCCTCGATGGGTGAGAAGAATAGGTTGTTAAGTCGGTCCGGCGCCGGCATAGCCCGATTTTTTGGCTTCGAGGTTCTGCGCCTCGATAGATTATCGCGAGAGGGTGTATTGTGGAGTTGCCAGTTGGTGTGCACTGCCTATAAGTGGGGAAGAGTATGCCCCGACGTGATATATCCACTACTATGCTAGTCGCCGCGCGGGGGTAGCGGAGGTGGTTGTACTTCGGGCTTGGGGGTTGGCAATGTAGTGAGTCAACCATGGTCTTCGCCACCTATTTATCCGGGGACCGCGGGCTTTGTAGGGAAGTTATAGAAGGGGGGTGGAAAGTATGTCACGGGCCGTGCCCATGCCTTAGGAGAGGTGTCTGAGTAAAATGAAAGCGAGCGAAAAGGCTCCTTCGGAAGTGGCGGTTACGAGGATGAGTAGGGAGCAGGAACCACGCGGGAATCCTGTGATAATCCGGTTTAGCTCCCACTAGCAGTTGCCCAGCGGACATTCTCGCATGCCGTGAGTTTAAAGCAGACGGTCCCCCTTGGCACGGAGACGGGCTCTTCCCGTTAACTTACTCTGTGGCTATCACCAATGCCACTAGGCAAACATACACCACGTTCGTCATCTCGTTCATCACTAATGCCACTTTTGGTCAAAACACCGTCGTATCCCTGTCCGCATCACATGCCACTGGGCAACACAGCACGTACTCTTGCCGTTACACAGATGCCACGATCAAACATCACCGTACGTACTCTGTGCAGCAACAAGCCACTGGGCAAACACGTAACATCCAATGCCACTGAGGGCACAAACTGTCACGTACTGTGCATCACGTATTGCACTCGAGTGCAACCACTTACGTCTCTGTGACATCACAATCGACTGGGCACACACCAGTATTTGAGTACTGCAATGATCGCAAAGTTCTCCATTCCACTTTTTCAACTCGCACCCGTATACTTTCGCTCACTCTGTGCATCACGGCCACTTGGGCAATCACCGAGTACTACTCTGTGCTCACAATCCACTGGCATACAACACCGTGCGGACAACTCTGTGGCAATCAAATGCCCTGGCAAACAGAAACCCTGCGGAACTCATGATCACAATGCCACTGGGCAAACCCGTGTGTCTCTCTGTGCATCACAATTGCCACTGGCAAAACCCGTGCGTACTCTCTGATCACAATGCCACTGGCAAACACTCTGTTGCTACTCTGCGGCACACAATAGTCACACTGGTCAAACACCACGCATCCATACTGCCACTGGGCACAACACCGTGCATCACAATCCACTGGGCAAACACACCGTGCGGACGTCTGTGCATCACATGCCACTGGCACACACCGTTCATCCCAATGCCACTGGGCAGACAGCATGTAGTGTAACTTTACATTGCACGCGCTTTGTAAGTAACACTGTCAAATAATACGGCCCACAAAGTTCACAATTCAATCCTAATTTTTAATCTCTCACCATACACCCCGTAAAATAGCGAACAGATCCCAGCATATTCATGGATAGATACATTGCCCCGTTCATGGAGCAGGGTGCAGAGTATTGAAGGAAACCCGGCGAGCGCTAGAACCAACTCCTGAGTTGTGCAGCGTCAAAGGGGACGGTTCAATGAAGACATAAAAAAATAAAAAGAGAGTCTTCTTAAGCAACTACAGAACTCTAAGTCCCCGGCCTGATTTATCAATATGCGCTCCTAACCGTGTTTCCACTTCCACCTGCACAAATCAACCACTGCATCTCTCTCCTGCTGGGCAATTCGTAGCCTAATGTCACTGTACGTTTTATTTTTCTCTGTTAGGTTGTCCTCAAGCCGGCACCATACAACATTCCTTTAAGTGTAGGGCTGTTAAGAGACACGCTTTTCTCCACCGGCCACCCTAGCCTTCATAACCTAGAAGCCAAGGAAAAAACATTTCAATCAACGGGAACGTATTACCACTTTTCCAGACCGGACCCGCGGTAGAGCTCGGGAACAGGGTGAACGCAAGAGCAATGCTTTGTTGCCAGTAAATTTAACGACTTCTCTTGAGCGGGTCTATTTGAAGATGGCGCTGGGTATTTTAAATGTGAACGAAAAGCCGATGCCCTTTGTTTAGCAACCCTTCTTCGCGGCAACACCCAAGTCGTCCTTTTAAAACAGCCCTTCCGGTGCTTCCCTCCGCTCTCTCTGGCCTCATCTCCAACCCCTCCCCATAAAGCCCGTGACCATTGTCACAATTATTTATGTTGAAACGGCACGCTCACCACAACCGCAATGAATGAAAAGTACCCAGACCATTACCGTCAATCACGGGACTTGACGCCCCTGCTCGTCGGCAACGATTCTACCGACAGTCCAATCACACAGCGTCAGCTCGCCTACCATAGGAGGGGCTGGCGTGAGTGACGGATCTGATGTTTTGCAGTAGCGGTCCCACACCACGGACCCCAGGTGAACTATTAAAGAACCGGGTTCACTGCGGTGGCGCTACACAAACCTCAACACACAGAGATGTTCTTCCACAGCTCCGAAAAAACTACATAGGTATTCTCCCAAGTCATGTCGACCCCTCTCTACTCTCCCTCCTCTGCAGTCCTCCATACCAACGTTCCGAATGCACGCTTCCTGATCAAACTCTGTGACCTTTTGCAATCATGTATACTGATCCGCATTAATTCTTACAGGCTACGTTTTGCATTTTGGACATGCTAGTGTAAGTAGCTACTTCTGTCATCTCCTGAACTACACTTGCACAGTCAATGCAGCGCCATCAACATTAAACATTTAAATATCAATCATAGATGTCTCTGAAGATTCAAAATGGTTTATAACCGTAAAAAACAACACCATTCCTGGCAAACTGTTTGTGGCCTGGAATCCACTTTGTCAGTAAGGAGTCTGACTTTGTGACTGCCAGAAAGTGAGGAACATAAATCAGGGCATGATATAGCGTCAGAACGGCTTAAGGAGCGCATGAAGCTTCTATCCTCTGCTCTGCCGCCTCGTGCGACAATCCTCCATTTCCTACACGGATAACACAATGGTAGGCAGTCAAAAGAAACACTTCAGAGCGTGAAGTCGATTTACCAGAATGCCCAGCATATGCCACGAACAGCTTTGTGTTAATCGCGGCTAGGTTGGAGGCCTCTTTGGCACGGCGAGGTCAATTTTCAAATGCTGATGTGAGAAAACCTGATTGGAAAGCACTGCACTCTCTAAAAAGAACAGTGAGCAAAAGCTGAGGGAATGCTGCCCTCCTGCTGATGGAACTGGAGTCATCACATGGTCAGAATTTATCCGAGACACTTTTTCAGACCGTTCCCAGACCTTCAACCTCACCTCACCTGGGAACACGGTGCTCACTCATTTATTACCAATCACTGTGCCCCTCAGACTGTCAAGTGAAGTCCCCATTGTGCTATTTTGAAGTTATTAGTTTCAATCTGGAACTGTGCGATGACCGAGGAGAGCGCCTTACGGCGAACCGTTATACTTACTGCCTTGAAGTTCTTTGATCTAAAACCCCAGTGTGAGTCCTGTGCTTCCACAAGTCTATTACTCAGATTTCTGTGTGGGTGTGTGGGGTTTGTGGTTTGGCGTGTGTGTGGTGAAGGTGGTGGGTAATTTTTTTTAAATGATTGCTTCGACACTAGTCGTCTCTGCTACTGGTTTGGCGTCTTCGCCTCTTTTAATAGGTGTTGGGGGGATGCAGATGGGAGCCAGGGTGATTGGGGGATGATGGGAGGGTGTGGGGGATGAGGGCGAGGGTGTTGGGTGGGGTGAGATGGGGAGGCAGGGTGTTGGGGGATGAGATGGTGAGCAGTGTTTGGATGGACAGGTGTTTGGTGCATGAGGATTTATAATGGACTCTCTTTGGTTCATACAATTGCCCAATGATTTAATATTAGATGAAGACACAGACTGTTACAACACTAGTATAATGGGGATTACCAAAACGCAATAATAAAAATTCATATATAGCAATGGCCTGGTCTTGCGACAGAGTTGCTATTTCACAAGATGCCATCTACACCACTCTATCACACCATCATGGCAGACCGAAGCAAGACATCGGCTTGGCTACAAGTACCACATCTCCCTGTTACACCACATCTGGTTGTGGCACACATTGCAGCTAGCTACAGAGGGGGGAACTTGGAGGTGAAAGAACGGACGACAATATCCATCAACAGAAGACGTGTGCATTTTCTCTTCTACCAGGCGTGGGGTCATGTCGTGATTTGTATTGATGACGTCACCACGTAGTTGTTTAACACTCGATTACCAATCACTGCTCTTTGTTTATAATAATAATAATATAATAATAATATAATAGCATGTCTTGGAATCAGTCACTGCATTGTTGTACGCACGATTTTAAGAGACATTATTGCAGACACATGCTCCATTGCCGTGGAGCTAAAAACTTATGTTATTGGGGCCTGAGGCACAGGGAGATAAAGTGAGCCTGCCCAAGGTCACAATGTGAGTCCGACAAGACCTGGGAATTGAACCAGCTGTCCCCTGCTTCAAACGTCAGTGCCCAACGGATTGTCTTGTACTCAGGTGAGCGCCTACTCCTTTCTAGCAGATCCCTAAAGCATCTCAGTATACAGTCTGCCTAAAAAAAAACAAACAGCAATAAAACCATACTGAGGCATTTCTGTCTACCCTTGACAGGGCGAGTGACTGCAATCCTGCTCTCCATGCTGCCCCTTAAAGCCGGTGGAAACAGTCCTTCACCCTCGCTCAGGAAGTATTTAGCACCCCACCATAAACAAATGGAAGTTTAGTTTTCGCTGAGCGAAAAAACGTTCTTCTAAGAGCCTATTAACCCCTTTCAGGTGCCCTATTAATTTTCCGGTGTATCAATACGTGTGCCACTCCCCGGCCGCTTCTAATAGAATCTGATTACGTTTAGGGTAGGGGTTATGTTAAAGGATTTTAGCGTTTAGGAGAGGGGGGTTTATTTTAAGGGGTTTTAGGTTAGAGCTGCGCCAGGCAGCGAACGGGCGCGCTGGCGCTCGTGGCCCTGTTTCGAACGGACGATTCGTAGGCCGGCGAGGCGCACGCATCGCTGGGGGGCAACAGCCACAACGTCACGGAGCGGTTCGCCCCAATGGGCGCACCGCTCACCGTGACTGCACGCTGCAAACGGCAAATTCAATTCTGCTTGCTCTAAGGCAGCCTCGCACGTGGGGACGCGCAGGCGCTCGCCTCCCTGCGCTACACCACATTACTGCAATGTGTTTCATCATCATGCGGGCCATCGTGAGCCTCCGCCCCTCATGCGCCCCACTGGCGAGGCCTAGGGCACTTACCTTTGCGGCAACTGGCCGGTCCTGGCAGGGTAAGTTTGCGCGAAAATGCCACGGGCCCATTGGTCGCAGCAAGACTACGGACGCACCCAATTTCCCTTGGACGCTCCAGGGCCGTTGCTTTTTAAAAAATTTTTAAGGGCTTCATGCGCATGGTCTCAAAGATGGCCGTACACCCACTGAAGAGGCTGCCGATCTCGCCCCCGTCACATCTGGCCCGACGATCGTGAACAGAAGAAGCATCACGTATGGTCCGCTTACAGAATTGAGCTGTCACGTGAATGTTGGAGGTCCGCAGGTCTGTGCTTCGCAATTGGCAACTAAACCGTCTCAGGCAACGGAAGGGTAAGAGTCAGAATGGAGGCATGGACTTGAGAACAAATAAGAACGGACACGTCGCCACTAATCACCATTCCCTCCACTTGTTGTACCAAGGGATAGCGACATTTCGACAGAAAGAACAATAATAGACATACAACCCGTGGGCTTCATATATCGAAAAACATTCAGACATGAACCCTACTGAGTCTAATCAATAGGGGCTCGTCAGCGATGCCTGGAGTCTGGCACGTAAATAAATACATAAACTGCAACGGTTCGCCCGGGGGATCGCGTCCTGCCTTTTAGTGACGAAGAAACGGAAAGGTGAGAAGAGGGGCCGACTGCTCCCCTTCTGCGCCATCAGTGACTAAGCGACCGCGAGTGGCCCCTCCTGCGCTGAAAGGGACCAAGTATTTAAAACGCAACTATCCCCCCAACCAAAACTTAGTTTCATTTTCCCCGAATATCGAGCCCAGTCAGCGGCCCACTCCGGGAGCCGAGATGGCGTACGATTTTCGGCCCTGGGACACCGTGTTTACCAGCAGATTTATTTTATTTTTTATTATATCTGAATGGGACCCTGATGCTCCCTCCAAGGGAACACCACACACCTTGAATCGTCTGTCACGGCGCTCGGAAGGTCGCAACGTCAGCGGTTGTGTTTCCTATTGTGTAGATTTGGAGTGCGATGCGCACAGAAAAACAAACTGGGAAAAGCGTGGTCCCCCCGAAGTTGAGACAAGACTGTTCACGTCTGGGGATATCCCTGGTAACAATCTGTAAGACAAAAAAAAGGGATGATTATCACCACGATATCCGGCCACATTGGAAAGCACTCAGAATTGTTAGATGAACCACCGTTCCCCTCTCGCATCTCCGGCCCCGGCACAACACCTCCGGGACAGTGACCCGCATGGGTAGTCTGTACGCACAGAACGCACTCAAGGGGGTGGGTGGGTGGGGTTTTTGTTGTTGGGTTTTGTTTTGATTGTTTTTTTTGTTTTTTTTTGTTTTTTGTGTCGTTTGTTTGTTTTGTTGTTTTTGTTTGGGGTAATCTTTTTTTCGTGTTCTTCTATTTTGTGTTTTTTCTTATCTTTATCTGCCTTGTTTGTTTTTTTTAAACAAAAGTTGACATGGTGCCCCCCCCCCCCCCCTCCACACCCCCCCCACCCCCCCCCCCCCTCCACCGCGGCACACGAGGGATGACACATTTGGATCGCCTGGTGGGCCAGTGACCCGCGCCGCTTCAGCTGAAAGCACAAATTGTCTAATGCCGGCACGGAGCCGAATTGGCGCTGGAACCTCCGCCGCCGGCCATGCCAAGGTAAGTTTTTTACGGTGTAGGGTAGGGGGTTAATTTTAAGGTGTTTTAGGGTAAGGGTTTAAGGAGGTTTTATGTGACGGTTAGGGCAAGGGCCTATGGTAGGGGTTTTTAAGGTAAGGGCTTGGGGGTTTTTAATTTAGGGGTTTCTTACCTTGGTGTCCCGGGCACAGCTTCCGGCGAGCGTCATGGGCAAAGTCCGGTGGCCATTTGGTTGCGGCAAACAACACCCGCGACCCCAAATGTCCTAGACGCCGATCATGTTTGTTCAGGCAAATCCACGGCACTTATACCTTCTCTAAGCAGAGTGGCTAACTCCAGTCCTAAAGCCCCCCCGCCCCAAACCGGCCACCTTAAAGATACCCGCTTCAGCACAGGTGCTCATCAATCGGATTGGTGGCTTCTTGAGGGTTGGTAGATGGCCACTCTCTTACTAGAATATGAAAAGAGAACTGGCCGTACGATGCCTGGATTACAGAACACAATCACTCCGGATCCTGGTGGACCCGCCCCAGCCAAGCAGGTTCCACAACGGGCGGGGGCACAAAGTTCCTAGAGAGACCCCCCCCACCGCCAAGCAGGTTCACACCGGGCGGGGCACCAAAGTCCTAGAGAGACCCCCGCCCCAGCCAGCAGGTTTCCCGACGGACGCGGGGGCAACAAAGTCTCAGATGACAAGGAGGATCACACAGAGGGGGTGGCCTGAAAGGAATGTGGGAAATGTGCTATTTTATATCTTATTAAAGAAGTATAGTGAAGATTTGAAGCAGTCAGGCCAGGTCCCCAGGGCCGCCACACGCCACAGCACCGCCTATCTTTGAGCAGGCACCAGTGGCTGGTGTGTGGACACCGGCGCGCGCGGTGAGACTACGCGGCAAGGAAAACGAAGTCTTCCTGCGACGCGATCGTCGGACTGCACGCGCACCATGGGAGGGCAGCGCACCCTACCCCGCCCCCCCCCCTCCCCTACAGACTGCAGCTTCTAAACTGTGCACAGACGCCACCAGCGCGGACGGTGCTGCTGATAAGATCTGGGGCGTAACCTTAGGTCAGCATTTCCTGCTGATTAAGATATCTTGCCGTCCTATGTGGGCTCCCCCCATTCTCGGCTCTCACGACTACACAACTGAACCATGATGCTTTTATTTCATGGTTTTACACTATTAAAAGGGCTCCCCATGAGTACTGAGAAACAGCACTCCCAGCTACAAGAATTCTTATGCGGGGGGACACAATTGTGGTAATGGGGTTAGTCGCGACTCTGGGGGCCAATGAAAGGTGAACACATCGCTCAACCGATTGGTTAGCCCCGCAGCCATCTTTGGGAGGATGGGAGGGAAAGGTGAGAGTTCTATCTAGACCACAATATTATATATTCATATTTTAATTGTGCCAATGGGAGTTTTACTGGGACTAGTGGAGACCAAGTATGGGCGGTGGGGACTGTGCCGAAACATGGATTCTTTGTCCATTGAGACTCGAAGCTAAAACTACTTTTTTATGGGTGCCACCATGAGGCTTTTTGCCTGGATTAGTGCTGTTCCGTTTCTCCCAGGCTTGCTACTACTGGGACTGTGAACCTGAAATATACAACAGTAAAAGAAGCCCCAATGCACATTCATATATCTCATATCTTTTTGCTTAGATGTTAAGTCTGCAACCACATCAAGGTAAAATAATCGACACACGTTTAACATTTTTTGGCAAAAAAATTGAACAAAAATGACCCATACATGTGGAAAATAGAGAAATGAACGAACATCATTTTGTCATATTGGTGTTCATTTGGGGCGTGTGTGCGAGTGTACACACACCACAACACACACACACACACACACCCCCACACACACACACACACACACCACACACCACACACACACACACAGTGGAGGAGAGGCTTCACACGCAGTACACTCTGGAACATTGGAAGGTCTTAATCTCAGCACAGTGGAGAGACAAGGGTTGAGATGATGCATGGAGATGATCCATGCCTACAGAGTTAATGGCGATGTATGCTCGGTTATTACACCCCGGGACCAGAAAATAGATTGAATGGGTTCGTACTGCATCAATCAGAAATATAATATGTTCATTGCTTATTATTAAACCCCTTCAAGGGCTTTTTCACTTTTCACACAAGTTTAGTCCAAGGACAATAAGAATCCTAATTCGTGTATGGGTACCTGCTAAACGGAGGTAACACCTGACGAGGTGACGGCTTGAATCATGTTTTGATCAAAAGAATGCAACCAAATGACTCTCTTTGTTTACGCAGACTTAGGTTCTCAATGTAAAAATGTCACTAGTATATTTTAGCCCAATGTAGGAGCGGCAAGAATTGTTCTTTATTTTCCATAAATGTAAGCGCCAACACCTTTTACCCGCCTGCATACTTCGTAAGGGATGAGTGCAGGGACCGGAAAAAGATGAATGGGTTCGAACCAAACAAAAGCCTGCGCTTCAAGACAAGGGTGAACAAATTCACGCGACAGTTGGGTCAGAGATATCGACGAAGAAATGACCATCGTTGGACAAGAGTGCCTAACGTCTGCTGATTCCAAAATGACGACCAAATCAAAAATGCATTACAGCATAACATGTACGAGGCTGTACCATAACACCTGGAAGATCATTGGGAGGCAGCCTTCATCCAGTTGTGTTAGTGGGGAGACCAGGGGCTGAGGAGATATAATTTATAATTTGTCAAAAATTTTTGTTTTCTATGTGTATTAAGAAATGTTATGTGCAGGGAACTTGCCAATTTTAAAATTGACAAAAAAATGAAATCTTAATTAAAAACAACTGTTGAATGAGTGAGTGCTTGAGATTTGTTTTTTTGAGTTAAAAAATGTTTGACTTCTGGGGGAATGCGCGAGGGTTTTGCAAGAAAACATGGAATTGTAACTGAGCACTACGCAAGGCTGCGTAATCTCTCGAAAGAAACACTGCTTTGTGCTCGAGGGGAGGAAAACCCCATAACAATTCCCTAAATGTCTACATGATCTGGAACCAATCCATATGTCTGAGTAACAATCCAATGCTTCCAATCTTCCTCTGACACAATGACAGCTTATGGAAGGATCATGAGCCATGTTTTGTCGATAGATACAATCAATTAGCAGCTTATGCAGAATTCAAAAGAGAAATGTAATATCCATGGGCCAAATTCTGTGTCATCTACTGCAAACTCTAACAAAATTCTTTCTGTTCACTCACAACCAAACACTTCATCTAAATGACACCATGTACATCTGGATTAGGCGTACATTAGTAGTGCTGGATCAGATATATAGCTTGAAATATAGCTCGCTGCTCTGTCGGGTCTATCTGTTTAAAACAAATGGCAAAACAAACAAAAACCCTTGCTGCTCTGCTCCCCCCTCCCCCACACAACACCCACGTATCCGCCCATTGCTGACAAACGGGGTTGCAATATTTCCACCGTTATAGGTCATTTAGGCAGTAATAAAAAATGCTAAGGAGAACTCATGGGCACTATACTGTACAGCATATCCATGTTTATTTCCATCATATATGTTCATAAAAGGCTTGCCACAACTACTGGGTGACCCAACGTATCACAGTCAGCTTAAAGCACAAATAGGTAACAATCGAACACACCGAACACACACCACACACACACACACACACACACACACACACACACATCACCACACACACACACACACACACACACACACACACACACACACACACACACCACTCACACCCAGCCCACACAAACACACAGCATCCACACACACAGCATCACACAGCACACCGACACATCACCCACACACACACCACCACACACGAACACACATTGTGTGTGTGTGTGTGTGTGTGTGGCTGTGTGTGTGTGTGTGTGGCTGTGTGTGTGTGTGGCTGTGTGTGTGTGTGGCTGTGTGTGTGGCTGTGTGTGTGTGTGTGGCTGTGTGTGTGTGTGTGTGTGTGTGTGTGTGTGTGGCTGTGTGTGTGTGTGTGTGTGTGGCTGTGTGGCTGTGTGTGTGTGTGTGTGGCTGTGTGTGTGTGGCTGTGTGTGTGTGGCTGTGTGTGTGTGGCTGTGTGTGTGTGTGTGTGTGTGTGTGTGTGTGTGTGTGTGTGTGTGTGTGTGTGTGTGTGTGTGTGTGTGTGTGTGTGTGTGTGTGTGTGTGTGTGTGTGGGTGTGTGGCTGTGTGTGTGTGTGTGTGGCTGTGTGTGTGTG
>WSYH01011795.1:0-20087 GCA_036426205.1 Ascaphus truei
GTGCCCTTGACAATCTTAAACCCTAATATTCAGATCAGAGGTAATCAAATGGGGCTTGGCCTTTATCAAGAGCCTGGATACCCCTCACCATCACAGTATCATATCTTTTTAGAGTCTCAGTCTCTAAATCATTATTAAATTACAGATTTTATACCCTCTGCTATCCTCCCCATCACTTTATTTGTGGAGCTGGTAATTCAGCTCTTAGTTACTTCTCTAATTTTAGATGATTTGTGCTCATTAGAAGTACAGATGTGGCCCCCGTATATTGACCACTCTGCCTTAGGAAATCTGTGGCTACTCACACTACTAAACGCTGCAACACTTTTGGAGAGATTTCTGTGATATTTCTGCAGCCAGGCTAATGGCCATCGGATTAACACAGCAGGGGACCCTGCAGTCCCGTTCAAATAAAAGAGCCCACTGCTTGTTATCCAAGGGCCATTAGTCTGCATTAATCAGCGAATAATATCAAGAAATGTTGCAATGTTTCTGTGAGAGAGCCAAAGGTTTTCTAGATTTTCCTGGGCTAGTAGGAGAAAAAATCCTGCCACATCTGTAGCATACGTCTTTGGAGCATTTAGACAGATATTCCACCATTATTTAAATGTATTTAACATGAACTTATTTCTGACTGTGGTATGGCACATGTGTGGCAGCTTGTGCAGCAAAAGACCTGCTTGTAACTATGCAGGAGCCGATTAATGCGAAAATTCTGTGCCTTCTCTGCACTATCCCTGTGAGATGGGTTTCATCTCTTCTCCCACTTTCTGTCCAACGACTGGAAGTCGCGATTCCGGAAGTATCGGAGACCGAGAGAGAAGCGAGTAGGGAGTAAAGGCGGTGGTGAGAAAGCTGTGATCCCACCTACTACTTTCATTTATGCGTATTTTTGTAGACACTTTGTATGTACAGTATACAATTCTAAGTGCTTTTATACATACAATCCTTTTTGTATGATTCGCACTATGTTCTTTTTCTCTTATGCTGAGATGAACCCACAACACATCACTTCGCTGAGGCTCACGGAGCATCCCCCCTGGGAAGTTTCATCATCTCAAAAGAATACTGAGAACAACAGGGAGGATTATCAACGGACCAAGTGATCTTCATTATCACGCAAAAGGATTCGAGGATAGCGCAATGGTTGGATTCTGGAGATCTTACCATTAGTTGTTACCCCACATTTGTATATTTGCCACGATTTTTGGATAAGTGTACCCCACAGTGTTTTTGATGTGGTGCCAAAGCTGGAGTGTACCATCGTACGGATATGACCATGAGTGATCTTTAGTTTTGTGATCTTACTGGGGTAATGTCACAACCCAGTTGAGGACTATTTTGTATCACATTTAGTGTTGTCTACAGGTTGGGTGAATCTTTGCCACCCCAAATTTCCTGGAAAGGTAGTGTGATCATACCACAAGGAGGAGATTGTTTGTATCCACCTTGCATGAGATCCAGGGTTGAGACTTTGACACACTCCACTTATATATACTATGTATAGATATGTGAATATGTAGATGTATATGTGTAGTATATCATCTGAGTACTCTAGCATAAATATATAATATGTTATAATACATTAATACTATAGTGACACTGTTAATAACAGTATGATACGAGGTAAAATATATAGACACACAAAAGGAAAGGGTCATCATCGCTAAATAGTGTTAAAAAATCACAGTAAGGTTATATATATATATATATATACAACATATACATATACATATACATATACATATATATATATTGCAAATCAACACCTTATGGAGAATGGTCCAAAATTCTCCTTGTAGAACGATCTTCAGGAATTGGGGTGCAAAGATATCACCAAAATGTAGAACAACACAAAATGATACAAAATATTCTCAACTGGGTGATAACTAATAATAATAATCGGCGAAGGGGGCACTCACATTCTTTCAAATAAACTAGGAACATCCAAAATGTGGCAAAAAAACAAAGGGGTAAAAGGGATACCAGATCCAATCGTAGAACACAGGTCATGGATTTTCAAGCTCCTTACTTCTCGCAGTGATGTGTATGTGGTAATCTCAGCATAAAGAGAAAAAGAACATAGTGCGAATCATACAAAAAGGGAATTTATGTATAAAAGCACTTAGAATTGTATACTGTACATACAAAGTGTCTATTCAAAATACGCATAAATGAAAGCAAGTAGTGTGGGATCACAGCTTTCTCACCACCGCCTTTACTCCAGCTTCTCTCTCGGTCTCCGATACTTCCGGAATCGCGACTTCCAGTCGTTGGACAGAAAAGTGGAGAAGAGATGAAACCCATCTCACAGGGATAGTGCAGAGAAAGCCACAGAATTTTCGCATTAATCGGCTCCTGCATAGTTACAAGCAGGTCTTTTGCTGCACAGAGCTGCCACAATGTGCCATACCACAGTCAGAAATAAAGTTCATGTTAAATACATTTATAAATATATGGTGGAATATACTGTCTAAATGCTCCAAAGACGTATGCTACAGATGTGGCAGGATTTTTTCTCCTACTAGCCCAGGAAAAATCTAGAAAACCTTTGGCTCTCTCACAGAAACATTGCAACATTTCTGTGATATTATTCTGCTATTTGAATGCAGACTAATGGCCCATTGGATTAACACAGCAGTGGGCTCTTTTATTTGAACGGGACTGCAGGGTCCCCTGCTGTGTTAATCCGATGGCCATTAGCCTGGCTGCAGAAATATCACAGAAATCTCTCCAAAATGTTGCAGCGTTTATGTGAGATAGCCACAGATTTCCTAAGGCAGAGTGGTCAATAACGGGGGCCACATCTGTACTTCTAATAGAGCACAAATCATCTAAAATTAGAGGAAGTAACTAAAGAGCTGAATTACCAGCTCCAACAAATAAAGTGATGGGAGGGATAGAGAGGGATAAAAATCTGTAATTTAATGATTTAGAGCTGAGACTCTAAAAAGATATAGATACTGTGATGGTGAGGGGTATCCAGGCTCTTGATAAAGGCCAAGCCCCATTTTGATTACCTCTGATCTGAATATTAGGGTTTAAGATTGTCAACTCTTGAGTGCAGCAACTGTACATTTATAATGTGTAACGGTGCGACAATAAAGAGTTTTTGTGTTTTTACCTTTCCAGGGATGCCAGCGAGCAGGGATTGCTAGGGTATGAGTTTCAAGGGGGGCTCTGCGGAGAAATTGTTGTCAGAATGTGCCTAGGTAGTTGGGGTCCAGAGTTGTCGGTTCCCACAAAAATGTAGATGAGAATCATGCTTGGTTCTTGGATACATGTAGGCACATTGTCCTGCCAATATCTCCCTTTAAAAAAACTTGTGTGACTCACCGGTAGGGTTCCCTGCTTCAGCATAACCCAGAAAGTTAAATGGGGCAAAGGGATGCAAAGTGTCCCTGTAACTATGAGGGGTCCCTTGTTTAAGGGGGATACCCAGTTAATGCCCAGGTAGTTCATAATCTGTATTGGGGTACATGAGCACTCCAACCATAAGTTTAAGGTTGTGAAGGGACTCTTAGAGTCCCGTCCAATCTCTAAAATAGTGTGTGGGGAATAAAGGCTAGTAGAAAATAAAGTGTACATTTCTATTCTATTTTCCATACCCAGAGACTTAGGATATAGTACAAGTATATTTTATTAACATTGGGTTTAATATTGTATGTACTGTTGTGCATGGTAAATGAGCTGGGACTTTCGGAACCAATGTTCAGACAGGCTACCAGGGCTACCAAGTTGGTGCCAATATGTCTGCTGAACATTGGAGATGAAAGCCACCAGTGGATGCCAGGGGTGTGAAGACCATTTTGGTAACAGGGAAAGGCTCAAGTACCCACATCCTGGGATGAATGGCAGTCATCCGGGCAGACATGTGTCCTACCAGACTTGGAGGAGCCTGACCCAGAGGGTGGCATCTGAATAGCAAGTGACTAAGGTGGCAAACTTGTGCATGTCACTTGGCAGATTCCCCGCTTACACGGCTGTTCAGACTGGCTTCCATCTAATTGGCTTTAGTATTTTGTGAATGCACTCCAAAATACAATAAGAAACCCTAATCCAATCAGTGGAGAGATTCTGAGCACCAGAAGTGCAGACAGGCTTTTCAAAAGTGCCCTTGCGCGAATAGCAGAGCACCAGCTTCAGAAAAGTCTGCCTGGAAAATATTCTAAGTTCAGCTTTTTGGTACCAAGTTCTCAAAAACGAACATAGTGGTCGCGGTTGGGATTGCAAGCCGATTTTAGATCCAGGACGTTTAGTGCCAAGTCCTGATCAAAGAAAAACTCTTATTTAGAGTGCATTACAGATAGGAAAGTCTAGTTTTCGACCCTAGTCCGCAAGTGAGTGTATATTTTCATCTGTATTTTGTGTCCCATTGTGTGTATACGAATGTATGCGAATAAATTTACAATTTATTTCCCTTTCCTGTTTTGCTCAATGAATGATCCTGGTAAAAATGTGTAAATGCCTGGTCTCCCGTAACAGATACATTTACAGCAGACATCAAGTAGAAAAAGCAAAATACATTTGCTAGAGTTGTTAATGATTTTAAGATGGAAAATAAATATAACAATAAAATTAACAGCAAAACAATAATTAACAAACATCCTTATATAGTACCTCATGACTCTTCAGCTTAGTGGTATAATTCAGATAGTGAGGTCAGTAATTATGATCAAAAAAATTCTGGTTAAAAAAAAAATCCCCCCATCAATGACCCAGGCCAATCTCGCCATCATCCACAAAGAGGGTAGGGACCCACTGCTATGTGGGAGCTACCGGCCAATCTCCCTACTAAATAACGATCTTAAGCTATACAGCAAAATCCTGGCAAATAGACTGAATCCCATCCTACCGAGATTAATTCACAACGACCAGGTGGGGTTTGTATCTGGCAGACAAGCCTCAGACAACACCCACAAAATTATAAATATAGTTGATCATGCCCACCTCACAGCTACCAAAGCGGTTCTGTTAAGCCTGGACGCAGAGAAGGCGTTCAATAGAATTGATTGGCTATTTCTTGACAAAACAATGCAGAAATTCGGCTTCATAGATGCGTATCTAGCGGGAGTCCTAGCGCTGTACTGCAGCCCGTCTGCAGTGGTGAAACTCCCGGGGGGTACAGCAAAAAATATTAAAATTAAAAATGGAACGAGACAGGGATGCCCTTTGTCCCCCCTCCTCTTCGCCCTAACAATCGAACCACTAGTGTCTAAAATACGAGACAATATAAATATACAGGGGGTACCAATTGGCGGAATAAACTATAAAGTTTCATTGTTCGCAGACGATATCATATTAACATTAACGCAGCCCCAGATCTCCCTTCCCAACTTACATAAAGAATTAAAGGAATTTGGCAAAATATCAGGATGCAAAATTAACAGTGATAAGTCAGAAGCCCTCAACTTAAATCTATCAGAGCCAGAGATGTGGACATTGAAATCAAACTTTAATTAAAAGTGGAGCCCTACATACATCAAATACCTGGGAGTACATGTATCGAGGAACTACTGCTCCCTATACCAAAATAATTATCCCAACCTATTTAGGAAAATTAAAAAAGATCTGGATAAATGGGAAAAACACCAGATCTCATGGATCGGGAGAATGATCTCAGTTAAAATGAATATACTCCCCAGATTATTATAATATTTCCAGACGCTCCCGATCCATGTCCCTGGTTCTGAATTAAAAACTATCCAAAATAAAATCTTCCAATTTATTTGGAACGGAAGGAGACCCCGGGTAGTTAGGTCGGTTCTTATGGCGTCTAGGACAAAAGCAGGACTGGGGGTCCCAGACATTAATAGATATTACCAAGCAGCCCAATTAAAACAGGCGGTCATGTGGAACTCGGTCCCAGACAAGCTATGTTGGCTAGCAATTGAATCTCACTACTCCAGAATGCCTTCTCTACCAGCTTTTCTCTGGAGCGGTGACAGGGGAAATGACATGGCGCCCAAATTCGGGCTGGGGGCAATGAAACATACTTGGGACATATGGGCAAAAACTAAAACTAAATTCCTACTCTCGTCCCCTTGCTCTCAGCTCACTCCAATATTTGACAACCCTAAATTCCCACCAGGGTGTGAAACCCGACAATTCGACCTATTTAAAACAATGGGGATCAGAGCGATCGTGGACCTGCTGAGCGATGGACAGTTCCTGAGTCTTCAAGAATTGCGAACCAAATTAAAATTACCCCACCTGGATACATTCAAGTTTCTCCAAATTTGACACTTTCTACAAGAAATGTCCCCATCATTGAAATTCCCCCCTCTCACAAAATTTGAGAAACTCTGTCACGAAGGAGTACATCAAAAATGTCTAATAACACAAATATATGCCGGCATGGAGAATCCGGCGAACTCTACCGCTCACGACTATATGCTTAAATGGGAAGCGGAATTGGACATAGTTATTGACAGAGAGTACTGGGAGGAAATATGGGACGCGGCCTCAGGAACTTCCATCTGTACCATGGTGAAGGAAAACATCTATAAAATAATGTATCATTGGTATCTTACCCCAGTGAGGTTAAAACAAATCTACCCTCTGGCCTCAGATCTATGCTGGAGAGGCTGTGGACATAGAGGGGACATGGTCCATATCTGGTGGTCATGTCCAGAAATTCAGAAATACTGGCTTACGGTACAAGATTTGATAAAAGAGGTCACAGGCCTCACAATTCCTGTAGATCCACTGACCTTCCTACTGGGCAGACCGATAGAGGACATCGATCGCCCAGTATGGAAATGAATCTCCTTTATTCTAACAGCAGCAAGGTGTTCAGTCGCATACTTGTGGAAGAAGATAGCACCCCCCACCAAATAGCTAGTGAAAAAAAGAGTTAACGATGTTATGAGTATGGATAAACTCACGGCCTTCTTGAAACGCTCAACTGAAGGTTTCTATAAAATCTGGGAACCCTGGTCAACCCATTAATCTGAACCAAATCAGGATACAACCCCAGACGGATCTGAACCACAGTAAGGCCGTGTAGGATGGATACCGGGACCCGGCCGGACGAGGAGAGGGTGGAATGACTCCTCTCCCCTCTTCTCTTTCTTTTTCCACACCCCAGGGACCATGACTTGTCCATAGGGGATCTTTCCTTTCTTTCTCTCTCCCCCCACATGAACAAGGAAAATACAAATGTATTAGGCAAACACTGATAATGTAAAACCAATGTCTGTAAAGATGATTATGCCTAATAAAAACGTTTGAAAAAAAAAAAAAACATCAGAGCCCACATGATAATTTTATGTCTGTGTTGATCCGAGAGATTGGCCTATAGCTAGAACATAACGCAGGATCTTTCCCTTCTTTTAGTATGACGATAATGGAGGCTTCTAAGGATTCTTTCAGTGGGTCTTCACCATCTAGAATCTTATTGAACCATCGGACTAGGTATGGTTTCAGTATGTTTTCAATTTTCTTGTAATAGAAGTTAGTGAACCCGTCTGGGCCTGGGGCTTTAGAGTTCTTGAGGGATTTAATAGCTGCTGATACCTCCTCGGATTTTTTGGGGCTCCTAAATGGGCAGATTCTAATTTATCTAGTTTGGTTAATTTTGATCCTTTTATGTATTCATCGAGTTTTGTTTCTAGCTCCCTTTTGTCACGGGCTGGGTTTGTCAGGTTATATAGGTCGCTGTAATATTGAACAAACTCTTTGTTAATTTCGGCTGGGTTGTAAGTTAAATTATTTTGGTTGGTTTTAATGCTACATATATTAATGCTCGCTGTTTTATTTCGGAGTTTGGCCTCCAGTTGCCTGTCTGATTTCTTGCCTTTTTCGTAAAAGGTCTGATTTGCTTTCTCGGTATCTTCTATCAGTATACCTTTGAGTTCTGATCTATCTTTATAATCGTGGCTCTAACAGTATCAGTTGGATTTTGTTGATAAATCTCTTCGTTATTTCAAATGCTATTATTGAGGCTCTTTATCCTCTTTATTTTCTCCCTTTTCCTATAAGAGGCAATGCTGATTACCTTGCCCCTTAGAGTTTCTTTATGCGCTGCCCATAGTGTGCAATCGCTTACTTGGCCGTTGTCGTTTAGTGAGAAATAATCTCGCATGGCGGTTTCTATGGCTTTTTTGTTTTTTTGGGATCCTGAGAAGGAGGTCATTCATACGCCAGAGTGTGTCTGTCGGCCTCTGGTGCATGTCTCTTATGGTTAATGATACCGGGGCATGGTCTGACCATGTTATATTGTCTATATCTGCTTTTGTTATCCGGCCAGCTAATTCTCTAGCTACACTGGCGACACACTTTATTCGAGCTCGGCTAGTCCCACGAATTCGGGTATACCCGGGTGTATTGAGGTTTGTGACTGTTTTCTGCCCAGTATGAGGTATTTTCCAGGCAGGGATTGAAGCATTTTATTCCCGCTGGCTGCAATACTGCACAGTATATATATATATACTGCATTACAATTCATGAATTTATGCCATCTGGTAGACACGCGAAGCATTGCAGCCTATTAAAATCTAATCATTATCATTTAACAGATCAGCCGCCCGTCAGCCAGGCATGAGCAGAGCTCAAGACTGGTCAGCTCCAGAGATCTGGGTTTCTTTTGGTCAGTCCCTCCTGGGACTCAAGAACCTCTGCTCTGTCTCTCCAAAGGTCAGCTCTCAGTCAGAGCTAAAGAGAGTCACTTCCTGTCTCAAAGGCAGGCTTTTTGTAAACAATCTAATCAGGCAGGTGGTGTTTAGTAGTTAACTACCACACTGCTAGATTAAAGGAACATTACTGAACAGGGATAAGTCCCCTGTTACAGGGTCATGTCAGTCAAGGGTTTAGCCACGGTGCTTTACTGGGGAACAACATTCGTGCAGTACCCTGCAGTGCCGGACAAACCCATAACCTGACTTTTGGTCCTAGGGACCGGCTACTGCCCTATTGCCTTCCCCCTTTCTGGTTCTGGCTTCAGGTGCTCTCCACCCAGTCTGTACCCCAGGTACAGTACCTCTGCCATACCCACTACACAGTGTCAGCCCTGCCTCCCTGATCTTCTGCAGCCCTGCCTCCCTGATCCTCTGCAGCACTGCCTCCCTGATCCTCTGCAGCCCTGCCCCCCTGATCCTCTGCAGCCCTGCCCCCCTGATCCTCTGCATGCAGCCCTGCCTCCCTGATCCTCTGCAGCCCTGCCTCCCTGATCCTCTGCAGTCCTGCCTCCCTGATCCTCTGCAGCCTTGCCTCCCTGATCCTCTGCAGCCCTGCCTCCCTGATCCTCTGCAGCCCTGCCTCCCTGACCCTCTGCAGCCCTGCCTCCCTGATCCTCTGCAGCCCTGCCTCCCTGATCCTCTGCAGTCCTGCCTCCCTGATCCTCTGCAGCCCTGCCTCCCTGATCCTCTGCAGCCCTGCCTCCCTGCCCATCTGATCCTCTGCAGCCCTGCCTCCCTGATCCTCTGCAGCCCTGCCTCCCTGATCCTCTGCAGCCCTGCCCCCTGATCCTCTGCAGCCCTGCCTCCCTGATCCTCTGCAGCCCTGCCTCCCTGATCCTCTGCAGCCCTGCCTCCCTGATCCTCTGCAGCCCTGCCTCCCTGATCTAATGTGACAAAAGACCCATCCAATGCATTTCGAACGTCGCAGCGTTTTTGTCCTGGGTTCTTCCTGCTCCGTTTGTGCTGGTGCGCTTTTTGGTCTCCCTTTTCCCTGTATTGCATTGAGTAGCTGCACAGCCTGCCTGCCTGCCCTACCAGGATGTGAGTACTTGTATATTTTTCAGGGGAACCTGCCAATGAGACTGATGGTGAGTGGGTTGCACCACACACTACCTGTCTTCAGGAGGATAGTACCCATTATATGACACAATAGGTACTATATCAATTGTTAGTACCCTGGTACAGTGGTCTGGCTTATTATCATTTTGAGATATACCTGAATTTGAGCGCTTCAGCTATTTTACATATGGCGGAGATAGTAGCCTTTGCAGTATTTAGCTCAGTTTTGAAATCCTCCAATTCAGTCTTGGCCGCAGAGTAAATTGCGAGCACAGTCTTCTGTAGCTCAGCATTATTTTTTCTCTCTCTTCCTAATTCTTCACAGAGCAGATCACAGTCATGCCTGGCAATTTTCAGGGCGTCTTCAGGACTGGAGCAATGTCGTGTACCTCATCATGTGCATGAAATGCCCAGGGGGCTGCTACTACATAGGTGAGACAGGACAGGGGCTAAACAAGAGAATGAACCTGCATCGCCACAGCATCACACGCGGAACAAGAGACAGTCCTGTTGGCGAACATTTCTCTGACTCTGGCCATAAGATGAACGATCTGAGGGTTGCCATTGCTCCAGTCCTGAAGACGCCCTGAAAATTGCCAGCATGACTGTGATCTGCTCTGTGAAGAATTAGGAAGAAGAGAGAAAAATAATGCTAGCTACAGAAGACTGTGCTCGCAATTTACCTCGTGCGGCCAAGACTGAATTGGAGGATTTCAAAACTGAGCTAAATACTGCAAAGGCTACTATCTCCGCCATATGTAAAATAGCTGAAGCGCTCAAATTCAGGTATATCTCAAAATGAGAATATAGCCAGACCACTGTACCAGGGTACTAAAATTGATATAGTACCTATTGTGTCATATAATGGTTACTATCCTCCTGAACAGGTAGTGTGTGTGCAACCCACTCACCATCAGTTCTCATTGGCAGGTTCCCCTGAAAATATACAGTACTCAATCCTGGTAGGGCAGGCAGGCAGGCTGTGGCAGCTACTCAATGCAATACAGAAAAGGGGACCAAAAAGGCACCAGCACAAACGGAGCAGGAAGAACCCAGGACAAAAACGCTGCGACGTTCGAAATGCATTGGATGGGTCTTTTGTCACATTAAAGTGCCCTTTTAATTATTTTTTTGTCCTGGGTTCTTCCTGCTCCGTTTGTGCTGGTGCGCTTTTTGGTCTCCCTTTTCCCTGTACTATGTCCGCCATGTATGAAAAGCAGAGCCAATCTGATAAAATGGTGGCTACGCTAAAGCGGAAGTATGAGGAGGCACTGAAGCAGATATGACAGTCTTCCGCAAGAGGTTCACACTCTTCGTATAGAGCTGATTGCCTCACATCATGAGACCAACAGCTGCCGCACAGACCAGGACGTTTCCAAAAGGAACTACACAGTCTCACTGAGGAGCTGACATTGCTAAAAGAAACTTTGGAATCTTGGTACAGTTCTCAAGTCTCTCAGAAGGAGCTTCAGACCCTCAACCTAGAGAAGGAAGTCTCACGCCAGGAGATTGTCATCTCAAAGCAGAGTTACGTATTGGAAGGAGGACTGCAAAGAAGCCCTGAGAATACGAGACTGAAAAGGAGAAAGTTCAAGATTAAAAAGAGAAAACTTAAAACTGAAAGAAGAAAATTTTCATAGTTAACAGAAAAGTAATGGAAAAGTTTGACGCAGAGCACCGACTGCAGAACCAATTGCAAGGTCTGCGTACACACTTCCAGTATGCTGAGGAGCTAAAGGCCACAATGCATGTCTTCAGAGCATCGTTGGAAGCGGAGCTTCGATACCAGTGACTCTGTATGAGAGGGAGTGAGAAGGCTCAGAAACTGGAGCAAGAGCTGAGAGACAAGAGACTGTTCCATTCCCTTGAGTCATACCCCAGGGAACAGAAGCAGCGGCAACCTTGATGACAAAAATTACAGAGCTCCAGAATATGAAGGAGACTCTGATACAGATTCCTCCAATACGGAAAAAGGTTTGGCACTGCCCAAGCACCAGTATCCCACAGTAACTAATGCCCATAAGGACAAGGGTACAGTGAGAGTTGGGGACCACGCAACTTCAAAACAAATTACGAAGTTTGATCCTCACAAAAAGCACTAGCCCAACCTACAGCTGCCCAACAGGCAACAAACAGAGTAGGAGTGCAGAATCAAGCCAGAAGAATCCTTAGCTGAAAGCTGAACTGGCAACTCCGTGGTGTGGAGAAGCTGCAGAAAGACCACTTGAGAGCAGAAAACTCTAAGGGCTAGTCCTAACTGCTCTACAACTGTTGCCATACACTTTGTCTACAAAAAGTGGAGTGCCCGACGAAACAGAATCTCAACCCGCCACGCAATAAAAAGACTTCTCTGGAAAAAGTCCTCCTCGAGCGGGTGAGGAGTGCTGATCTCAAGCATCTTCGGAGAGGAGACCAAAAATAACTGGAGAAAGGGCTCCAATCCCAGCAGGACAGAGGGTCTCCCTCCATCCACTCTCATTCAAGTCACAGAGATTTCTAGAATGAGAGTGGAAGGATGGGCTTTGGCCGTGATAAGCCAGAGCTTCCCACAAACGGGGAGGTATGTAACAGCGGGACTTACCCTGTTCAGTAATGTTCCTTTATCTAGCAGTGTGGTAGTTAATTACTAACACCACCTGCCTGATTAGATTGTTTCAAAAAGCCTGCCTTTGAGACAGGAAGTGACCTCTTTAGCTCTGACTGAGAGCTGACCTTTGGAGAGACAGAGCAGGGTTCTTGAGTCCCAGGAAGACTGCCAAAAGAACCCAGATCTCTGGAGCTGACCATCTTGAGCTCTGCCAGCCACACAGCAGAGCTGATTGCAAGACCCAAATAACTTCTAAACTACTGGATGCTGATATTTTTCTGTGCACACACGGGTGCGGTTCATGAGAGCAGAAAGCTTACTCTACAGCAACTAACATATAAGACTTTCATTATTAGAGACTGCTTATATCTGCTTATTTTCATGTTATGTGTTTGGGCTGGGAATAGCTTAACTAATGGAGATGTGACTAATTGCAGAGATTTTCACTAGAAATACTCCCAAGTGAATGGAAGCTTTGTTCCCCCCGTTTGGATAATTTCCTGATAAAAAGGAAAGGCACAAAAAAGCCTATTATAATTTCACATTTAAACGTCTCCAATTGTGTACCTCTGTGAACGTCCGTCTACAGATACCCATAACAAAAAGATGTCCGCAGCGTTTTCACGTATGATTCCACACAAGTACATGGCTAAATTACTAAAACTAAATACCCATAATGTAAAGGGACTAACTCACCCATAAAAGGAGACTAATGTTTAGGGTCTCAAAGCTAGGCAAAGCGACATACATATGAGTCCAGGAAACCATCTAAATAGAGAAGATACGGCCCGGTTAAGAGACAGGATTTCCACCAAATCTCCACTCACCAGCGATAGATAAAAAAGCAGGAGTAGCCATCCTGATAGAACCAGCGTCCCCTTTGAAGAGAAAAAATAAAAAGAGATAAGATCAGCAGAATGCTAATGTCTCAGGCAAATTGGGCACAGCTGAACTAACGCTATTATGCCTATACGCCTCTTATACCACCAGGAAGCTCATCAACGAGGCCTTCGACATAATAAACCAAAACAAGAAGGGCTACTTAATAGTGGAGGTGATCTTACACAGTTATAGATTGCACTAAAGATAAGGCGAGACTCACACAGCAAAGAGCACCACTCGAGATTGAGGAGCTCAATCCCCCTTAAACAAAACATAAAACGAGCGGGTTAGTCGACTCTTGGAGATTAATGAACCCCATAACCAAAGGTTTTACCTTCTATCTCGGTTCGCCCCACATAGGCTACACCTGCATTGACTATATCCTTACTGCCACCGACACACTTTTTCGACAATACCCAGTATGTACCTGGCAGATACCTGGAATGCGCCGCTCCTCACCTCTGACAGCCCCGTTCGTTTGGCCTTCCCAGCCTGTGTTCATGCTGGCTGACGGGCGCTGATCTCGTTAAATGATAATGATTAGATTTTAATAGGCTGCAATGCTTCGCGTGTCTACCAGATGGCAAAATTCATGATTGTATGCAGTATATATATATATACTGTGCAGTATTGCAGCCCCGGGAATAAATGCTTCAATCCATGCCTGAAATACCTCAATGCACTTGGGCAGAAAACAGTCACAAACCTCATACACCCGGGTATACCCAATTCGTGGGACTAGCCGAGCTCGAATAAAGTGTGTCGCCAGTGTAGCTAGAGAATTAGCTGGCCGATACAAAAAGCAGATATAGACAATATAACATGGTCAGACCATGCCCCGTATCATTAAAACCATAAGGACATGCACCAGAGGCCGACAGACACACTCTGGCTATGAATGACCTCCTCTCATATCCAAAAAAAACAAAAAAGCCATAGAACCGCCATGCGAGATATTTCTCACTAACCGACAACGGCAAAGTAAGCGATTGCACACTATGGGCAGCGCATAAAGAAACTCTACGGGGGCAAGGTAATCAGCATTGCCTCTTATAGGAAAAGGGAGAAAATAAGAGGATAAAGAGCCTCATATAGCATTTGAAATAACGAAGAGATTTATCAACAAAATCCAACTGATACTGTTAGAGCCACGATTAATAAAGATAGATCAGAACTCAAAGTATACTGATATAAGATCCGAGAAGCAAATCAGACCTTTTACGAAAAGGCAAGAAATCAGACGGCAACTGGAGGCCAAACTCAAATAAAACAGCGAGCATTAATATAATGTAGCATTAAAACCAACCAAATAATTAACTTACAACCCAGCGAAATTAACAAAGAGTTTGTTCAATATTACAGCGACCTATATAACCTGACAAACCCAGCCCGTGACAAAAGGGAGCTAGAACAAAACTCGATGAATACATAAAAGGATCAAAATTAACCCAACTAGATAAATTAGATCTCCCCTTTAGGAGCCCCAAAAATCCGAGGAGGTATCAGCAGCTATTACATTCCCTCAAGAACCTCTAAAGCCCCCAGGCCCAGACGGGTTCACTACATTCTATTACAGAAAATTGAAAACATACTGAACCAACCTAGCCCGATGGTTCAATAGATTCTATAATGGTGAAGACCCACTGAAGAATCCTTAGAAGCCTCCATTTCGTCATACTAAAAGAAGGGAAAGATCCTGCGTTATGTTCTAGCTATAGGCCAATCTCTCGGATCAACACAGACCATAAATTATCATGTGGGCTCTGATGTTTTTTTTTTTTTCAAACGTTTTATTAGGCCATAATCATCTTTACAGACTTGGTTTTACATTATCAGTGTTTGCCTAATACAATTTGTATTTTCTCCTTGTTCAATTGGGGGAGGAAGAAAGAAGTAAAGATCCCCTATGGACAAGTCATGGTCCCTGGGGTGTGGAAAAAAAGAGAAGAGGGAGAGGAGTCATTCCAACCCTCTCCTCTCCCGGCGACGGGTCCCGGTATCCTCCTACACGGCCTTACTGTGTGTTCAGATCCGTCTGGGTTGTATCCTGATTTGTTCAGATTAATAATGGGTTGACCAGGGTTCCCAATTTTATATAAACCTTCAGTTATCGTTTCAAGAAGGCCGTGAGTTTATCCATACTCATAACATCGTTAACATCTTTTTTTTCACTAGCTATTTGGTGGGGGTGCTATCTTCTTCCACAAGTATTCGACTGAACACCCTTGCTGCTGTTAGAATAAAGGACGATTCATTTCCATATGGGCGATCGAGTCCTCTACTCTATGGTCCTGCCCAGTAGGAAGGTCAGTGGATCTACAGGAATGTGTAGGCCTGTGACCTCTTTTATCACATCTTGTACCGTAAGCCATATTTCTCGAATTCTGGACTGACACCACCAGATATGGACCATGTCCCTCTATGTCCACAGCCTCTCCAGCATAGATCTGAGGCCAGAGGTAGATTTGTTTTAACCTCACTGGGTAATACCATGATACATTATTTTATAAGATGTTTTCCTTCACCATGGTACAGATGGAAGTTCCTGAGGGCCGCGTCCCATATTTCCCTCCCCAGTACTCTCTGTCCAATAACTATGTCCAATTCCTCTTCCCATTTAGCATATAGTCGTGAGCGGTAGAGTTCGCCGGATTCTCCATGCCGGCATATATTTCTGTTATTAGACATTTTTGATGTACTCCTTCGTGACAGAGTTTCTCAAATTTTGTGAGAGGGGGGAATTTCAAATGATGGGACATTTCTTGTAGAAAGTGTCAATTTGGAGAACTTGAATGTATCCAGGTGGGGTAATTTAATTTTGGTTCGCAATTCTTGAAGACTCCGGAACTGTCCATCGCTCAGCAGGTCCCGATCGCTCTGATCCCCATGGTTTTTAAATAGGTCGATTGTCGGGTTTCACCACCCGTGGTGGGAATTTAGGGTTGTCAAATATTGGAGTGAGCTGAGAGCAAGGGGACGAGAGTGAATTTAGTTTTAGTTTTTTGCCCATATGGTCCCAAGTATGTTTTCATTTCCCCCCACCCCAATTTGGCGCCATGTCATTTCCCCTGTCAACCGCTCCAGAGAAAGGCTGGTAGAGAAGGCATTCTGGAGTAGTGAGATTCAATTGCTAGCCAACATGCTTGTCTGGGACCGAGTTCCACATGAACCGCCTGTTTTATAATTGGCTGCTTGGTAATATCTATTATGTCTGGGACCCCCATCCTGCTTTTGTCGCTAGACGCCATAAGACGACTAACTCCCCCGGTGTCTCCTTCCGTTCCAATAAATTGGAAGATTTATTTTGGGATAGTTTTTAATTCAGAACCAGGGACATGGAGGCGGGAGCGTCTGGAAATATTATAATAATCTGGGGAGTATATTCATTTTAACTGAGATCATTCTCCGATCCATGGATCTGTGTTTTTCCCATTTATCCAGATCTTTTTTAATTTTCCTAAATAGGTTGGGATAATTATTTTGGTATGGAGCGTAGTTTCCTCGATACAATGTACTCCGCCCAGGTATTGATGTATGTAGGGCTCCACTTTTAATATAAAGTTTGATTTCAATGTCCACATCTCTGGCTCTGATAGATTTTAAGTTGAGGGCTTCTGACTTATCACTTGTTAATTGTTGCATCCTGATATTTTGCCAAATTCCTTTAATTCTTTATGTAGTTGGGGAAGGGAGTATCTGGGGCTGCGCTTAATGTTAATATGATATCTGCTTGCAACAATGAAAGCGTGTGTATAGTTTATCCGCCAATTGGTACCCCCCTGTATATTTATAATGTCTCGTTTTTAACACTGAGTGTTCGAATTGTTAGGAAAGCTAAGAGGATGGGGACAAAGGGGATCCCCTGTCTCGTTCCATTTTGTACTTTTTAACATATTTTTTTGCTAGTACCGCCCCGTGAGTTTTCACCACTGCAGACGTGGCTTGCAGTGCACAAGCGCTAGGACTTCCCGCTAAGATACGCATCTATGAAGCCGAATTGTACTGCATTGTGTTGTCAAGAAAGAGTAGCCAATCAATTCGATATGAACGCCTTCTCTGCGTCCAGGCTCTAACAGAACCGCCTTTTGGTAAAGCTGTGCTGGTGGGCATGATCACTATATTATTATGGAATATATATTTGTACGTGTAGTTTCAATGAGCTTGTCTGCCAGATACAAACCCACCTTGGGTCGTTTGTAATTATCTCGGGTAGATGGATTCAGTCTATTGTCCAGGATTTTGCTGTCTTCTTAGTCGGTATTTAGTAGGGAGATTGCCTGTAGCTCCACGATCGCCAGGAAGTCCTCCTCGTGTGAGCGTTTGGCCTCGTCCTTCTGGATTTTTTTCCAGATTTTTTTGATATGTACTGACCTCACGTTTAAATTATCCTAGCTGAGGGGGTTTCCTGATAATCCCGCTTATATTATGCTCCTTCTCCCTGACCTTGCTCCCACCCTCGACTGCCTTCATGATTAATATAATGTATTTGTTTTGCTGTTAATTTTATGTATATTTATTTTCCACTCTTAAAATCAATTAACACTCTAGCAATTGTATTTTCCTTTGCTACTTTTCCTGCTTGAAGAAATGTCTGTGTATGTTTGTAGGGAGACCAGCATTTAACACAAATTTTTACCCAGGATCCATTCATTGCGGCAAAACAGGAAAGGGAAATAAATTGTAATTTATTCGCAGTACTTCGTAGACCCACAATGGGACACAAATACATATGAAAATATACCTCACTCTGTCGGACTAAGGGGTCCGAAAACTAGACATTTCCTATCTGTAGCACTCTAACTAAGAGTTTTTCTTTGATCAGGATTGGCACTAAACGTCCTGGATCATAAATCGGCTTGCAACCCAAACCTGCGACCTATCTTAGTTGTTTGAGAACTTGTACCAAAAAGCTGTAACTTAGATATTTTTCGAGGCAGCTCCTTTTCTGAAGCTGGTGCTCTGCTATCGCGCAAGGCACTTTTGAAAAGCCTTTCCTGCACTTTCTGGTGTTCCGAATCTCTCCATCTGATTTGGATTAGGGTTTCTTAATTGTAATTTTTGGAGTGCATTCACACAAATACTAAACAATCCTTAGAGGCCAAGCCAGTCTGAACAGCCGTGTACGCGGGATCTTGCCAAGTGACATTCACAATTTGCCCACCTAGTCACTTGCTATTCAGATGCCACCCTCTTGTCAGGCTCCTCCAGTCTGGGGTAGGACAACATGTACTGCCCGAGGACTGTCCATTCATCCCATATGTTGGTACTTGAGCCTTTCCCTTTACCAAATGGTTTCACACCCCTGGCATCCCCTGTGGCTTTCTCGCCAATGTTCATCAACATTTGGCACCAACTTGGTAGCCCTGTATGCCTGTCTGTAACATTGGGTTCCGACGTTCCCAGCTCATTTACCATGCACAACAGTACATACAGGATTAAACCCAATGTTATAAAATATACTTGTACTATATCCTAAGTCTCTGGGTATGGAAAATAGAATATAAATGTATCACTTTATTTTCTACTAGCCTTATTCCCCCACACTATTGTTTAGAGATTGGACGGGGACCCTCTATAGTCCCTTCACAACCTTACACTTATTGGTTGGTGCTCATGTACCCCAATACAGATTATTAACTACCTGGGCATTTACCTGGGTATCCCCTTAAACAAGGGACCCCTCATATACAGGGACACTTGGCCTCCCTGTTCCCATTTAAACTTCTGGGTTAGGCTGAAGCAGGGACCCTACCGGTGAGTACACACGTTTTTTTTTTAAAGGGAGAATTGCAGGACAATGTTCCTACATGTATCCAAGACCAAGCATGAGTCTCATCTACATTTTTGTGGTAACCGACAACTCTGGACCCCAACTACCTAGGCACATTCTGACAGACAATTTTCGCAGCCCCCCTTGAAACTCATACCTAGCAATCCCTGCTCGCTGGCATCCCTGGAAAGGTAAAAACACAAAACTCTTTATTGTCGCACCGTACACATTATAAATGTAGTTAGCGGCACTCAGAGTTTGACAATCTTAAACCATAATATTCAGGATCAGAGGTCATCAAATGGGGCTTGGCCTTTATCAAGAGCCTGGATACCCCTCACTCACAGTAATGATATCTTTTTAGAGTCTCAGCTCTAAATGCATTAAATACAGATTTTTATCCCTCTCTATCCCTCCCATCACTTTATTTTGTTGGAGCTGGAATTCAGCTCTTTAGTGTACTTCGCTAATTTTAGATGATTTGGTGCTCTATTAGAAGTACAGGTGGCCCCCGGTTATTTGACCACTCTGCCTTAGGAAATCCTGTGCTATCCTCACATAACGCTGCAACCTTTGGGAGATTTCTGGATATTTCTGCACCAGGCAATGGCCATCTGATTAACCGCAGCAGGGGACCCCTGCAGTCCCGTTCAAATAAAAGAGCCACGCTGGGTTAATCCAATGGGGCCATAGTGCTCATTAAATCGCAGAAATAATATCACAGAAATGTTGGCCTGGGTTTCTTGTGAGGAGATCAAAGGTTTTCTAGATTTTTCCTGGGCTAGTAGGAGAAAAATCCTGCTCACATCTGTAGCATACGTTCTTTGGATCATTTAGACAGTATATTCCACATATATTTATAATGGTTTAACATGAACTTTATTTCTGACTGTGGTATGGCACATTTTGTGGCAGCTCTGTGCAGCAAAAGACCTGCTTGTAAAACTATGCAGGAGCCGTTAATGCGAAAATTCTGTTGCTTTCTCTGCACTATCCTTTTTCTGTTTTTGTTTTTTTTTGTGAATGGGTTCATCTCTTCTCCACTTTTTCTGTCCAACGACTGGAAGTCGCGATTCCGGAAGTATCGGAGACCGAGAGAGAAGTGGAGTAA
>WSYH01011796.1:0-20087 GCA_036426205.1 Ascaphus truei
GCCATTGGGGCCAGGTGCCTTATTTACTTTAATTTTTTCAAGTCGCTTATGAACTTCTTCCTCAGTTAACCAATTGGTCATTAATATGGAGGTTGTGGCTTCCTCCTGTGGCGCTACTATTGAACATGATTCTTCCCTGGTAAACACAGAGGCAAAGAATTTGTTTAATACATCTGCTTTTTCCTTATCTCCAATAATCTGCCTACCCATCTCACACTGAAAGGGTCCTACTGTATATTTTCTTTTCTCATTTTTTTGTTATTAAGGTACTTAAAGAACTTTTTAGGGTTGACCTTACTTTCTATTGCAATCCTTTTTTCATTATCCATTTTTGCTAATTTAATTGCCCTTTTGCAATTTTTGTTACATTCCTTATAATTCTGATACGATGTCTCTGTCCCTTCTTACTTAAAGAATCTAAACGCCTTCCTCTTCTTGTCCATTTCCTCCCCTACCTGTTTATTTAGCCACATTGGTTTTGACTTATTTCTTTTATACTTATTACCCAAGGGTATACACTGATAAGTGTGCTTTTCTAACAATGTTTTAAAGACTGCCCATTTATCTTCTACATTTTTCCCTGCAAAAACATCATCCCATTGAATTACTACTAGATTAGACCTCCGTTTATTAAAATCTGCCTTTCTAAAGTTTAAAGTCTTTGTTGAACCCAAGTAATCTGTTTTTTGATAATTTATTTCAAATGAGACCATGTTATTATCACTGTTACCCAAATGTTCCAGGACTTGAATATTTGTTATTACTTCTACACTGTTTGATATGACCAAATCCAGAACTGCCCCTCTCCTGGTTGGTTCCTCAATAATTTGGGTCATATATTTATCTTTAAGCACCCCCAAAAACCTGTTTCCTTTTGTTGTAATGCTAATCTCATTGCCCCAGTCTATGTCTGGATAATTAAAATCCCCCATTATGCAAACATGACCCAGTTTTGATGCCTTCTCCATTTGCAAATGTATTTTAGCTTCCTCAATCTCACAGATATTTGGTGGTTTATAGCATATTCCCACAAACATTTTCTTCATACTTTTACCTCTACTGCTAATTTCTATCCACAAGGTCTCTACATTTTCATCATTCCCTTCATAGACATCATCCCTTATAATAGGTTTTAGATCTGGTTTAACATATAGACATACTCCACCTCCCCTTCTATTTGTTCGATCCTTCCGAAAAAGAGAATACCCCTTTAAATTAACTGTCCAGTCATGAGTTTCATCCAACCATGTTTCAGTAATACCTATGATATATTTACTGCTCCCTTGTAGCTATTAATTCAAGCTCCCCCATTTTATTTGTCAGGCTTCTTGCATTAGCAAGCATGCATTTAAGTTTTTTTTCAGCCTGTACTATTATCTTATCTGCTCCTTCCTTTCTGCTCCCACTTGGTTTAGTCTTTAGAAGTTTTCTAGTATTATCTCTATTTACTATGGGTATCTCACTGCTTGTCAAACTTTCACTTGCCCCCATTCTACCTCCATACCACCTTGTATCCTCATCTATTCCATTTAGTTCATTATCTGTTTCATTCCACTCCCCCTCCATCCTAGTTTAAAATCTCCTCCAACCTTTTTAGCATTCTCCCCCTAGCACAGGAGATCCCTCTTCATTGAGAGGCAATCCGTCCCTAGAATATAGATGGCACCTCTCAGAAAAGGAGTCCCAGTGCTCTAAAAACCCAAACTCCTCCTTCCTACACCACTTTCTTAGCCATGCATTAACCTCCCTGATCTCTGACTGTCTCCCTGCGGTAGCGCATAGCACTGGTAGTATTTCAGAAAATATTACCTTGGAGGTCCTTGCCTTAAGCTTTTGGCCTAGATCCCTGTAATCATTTTTTAGGACCCTCCATCTTTCTCTAACTTTGCCATTGGTGCCAATATGTACCAAGACCGCCGGGTCAATCCCAGCCCCCCCCCCCCCCCCCAACAATCTGTCTACCCGATCCGCAATGTGCCGAACCCGAGCACCCGGGAGACAACAAACTGTTCGGTTCATGCGGTCCCGGCAACAGATTGCCCTATCTACCTTCCTAATAATGGAGTCCCCTACCACCACAATCTTTCTTTGCATCTGAGCATCCTGCGTCCCCACTGTGCTGGAGGAACTATTTCCCTGGCTGCTAGAGGAATTAGTCTCCCCCAGCCTTGCCATTTCTGCCCCAACATTCCCAATATCTTCACTCAACATGGCAAATATATTGGGATGTGTCAGCTCAGAAACGACCTGCCTCTCCCTATTGCCCCTGCTTCCCCTTCTAACTGTCACTAGCTACCTACCTGCTCCTCACTAACAGCAACTAAGCTACCTACCTGCTCCTCACTAAAAGCACCACCATCTGCACCACTAGTCGAAGCAAGGGCCTGCTCAGTGAGCTCTAATTCCCTTTCAAGATTGCCAATGTCCCTCAATATTGCAAGTTGCCTCTTCAGATCAGCAATCTCTGATTCTAAAGAGACCACATGCTCACACTTCTCACAGCGGTATGCTCCTTGGAACAGCTACTCCAAGTGCACATACATGTGGCAAGATGTGCATTGAGTGGCATTTTCAATCCTGCTCATTCTAGCAACTATGATTTTTAGAAGTACTAACAGTAAACTGTACTTCAATAAACTATACCTTGTTTAACTGCTTCCTTGTTCAAACTGCTTCTGGTTCTAACTGCACACACTTTAACCAATCAGCACTCCAATCAACCACACAGATCAATCAGTACACGCAAGCTCAGGATTCGTTAGAAGCCTCTGTTTAAATAGGGACACCCACCAGGTGTGTTAGGTTATCAATTAACTAACCCCACCACTGCAGGTGTGTTATTATTATTAGTAGTATTATTATTATTATTATTACATCTGAAATCTGACCTGTCTCTCCCTACCAGTGTGCTACCGTTACCACCCCGTCAGTTCCTGGTGAGTTCATAATTTTGGTTTACTTTGGATATACTGTATATTACAACGTGGACAGAAATTATACCACTATCTGATCTGTCAAATACTCAGCAGAATCCAAAGCTGATTTGCTAATAAATTAGTATTAACTTGCTTACTCTACATTTGTGGAAACAATTAATACTTAACTGGAGGAAATCTTTTTTTTCTCCAGATATCACAGCAAACACATAAATTCTCTACAAAATCCTCTATGAAATGTCTCAGAAAGTTCATAGGGTCATAACCTCTCATTCTGTGATACTGTGTGAATATAACAAACTTGAAAACCAACAATAGGTTAGAACGATCACCACATCCATCTAGTGGTTTTAATTTCCTCTGATAATGTACATGTGAATTCCACATATTAACCAACTCTAAGTAATAATGAAAGCAAGCTACGTGTTATGTACTCCGTTCCTTCACTTTTCTCACACTACAGTATATTCAATGCTGCTTTTATATAAATACAGTTCACTGTAAATGTGACTACTTTCTAATGGACACACATTTGTTGTTCTGCTTTATATTTAATAGCTTAGCAAAAAAAAAATTCTTTGAAGGTTTATGCATTACTAATAGACAAACAATGCTTCTATAACTAATAGTACACACCATCACAAGAATGTTCTTTATTTTTAAAATAATGTATTATTTGACTTTTCACCAATGTTAGTACATTTTGTCACAATAACACTATTTTGTCAAGCCATACTGACTCACATTGATGGGGCGATGACATACTAAATAAAATGTGCCTTTCCAATTTGGATGACAGTGTCATGATGAATATATAAAATGTAGCTGATTTACACCTTTTTTTTCATAAAAGAGTATCCAATGGTATTTTAGCAATTGTTTTCCTTTACACCTTTTCCATGGTAAACAAAAGCTTTGGAGGGTTTTTACAATATTTATATGTAATTTGGTGATAACATTGTTTTCTCAGTCCTTAAGTCTAGTGATGAATTGTTGTTTTTGATTGGTTCAGTATAGAAGTCATCATTGGTCAATCAAATAAATATGATACTGTAGGCTTGGACCAGGAGAAAGGGGATAGTCATTTCAATGTTAACAGAATCCAAATAAATAAACCTTTTTATTTAGGGGTAATTGGATCTTTAGTCATTTACCTTAAGGACCAGCCCACAAATCTCAGTGAAGTTATTTAAAGTGGCGTTAAACTGAAAATAAATGTTCCTGTGTTACTCAGATTCAATGCTGGTTCGTAAGCACTTAGAGATACTTGTTGTGTGAAAATACAGATTCTGATATGAGTTTGTTGCAGTTCCCATATATAATATATTCATTCTTGAGGCAGTTTAAAATACTAAGCTTCAGTCATTAGCAGGCAAGATGATTAGGTTTATAAATGGGGAGCAGTCTGCTCTGAAATTCTATTCCTCAAGCAAGGAGTGGTATAGCTTTTACCTAACTACAAATTAACCTTTTCATTTCGATATTTTCATAGCTTGCTAGTGTGAAGAAACATCTGTTATAACAAAGCACAAAGCATATATTCATTATTAAAGGTCATTTATCCGCTGTCTGAGTACCGGACTTATCTTACTCCAGTGTACGCCCATTTGTACCAAGCAAAGTTAGTTACATAGTTACATAGTTACATAGTAGATAAGGTTGAAAAAAGACGTACGTCCATCAAGTTCAACCTATGCTAAATTTAGACAACAGATACTTTATTCTATATCTATACTTACTTATTGATCAAGAGGAAGGCAAACAATAAACCCCATTAAGGGGAACAATTAATTCCTTCCTGACTCCAAGAATTGGCAATCGGATTAATCCCTGGATCAACATCCTTCCCATGTATACTTATTTGGTATATCCCTGTATACCTTTCCCATCTAAAAAGATGTCCAACCTTTTTTTGAACAAATCTATTGTATCTGCCATCACAGTCTCCATGGGTAATGAATTCCACATTTTAACTGCCCTTACTGTAAAGAACCCTTTCGTTTGTTGCTGGTGAAATTTTCTTTCCTCCAACCTTAAGGGATGGCCCGAGTCCTTTGTACTGCCTGTGGGATGAATAGTTCTTTTGAAAGCTCCTTGTATTGTCCCTGAATATATGTGTATATAGTTATCATATCCCCTCTTAGACGCCTCTTTTCTAATGTAAATAAATCTAATTTAGCTAGCCTTTCCTCATAAGTTAGAATGTCCATCCCCTTTATTAATTTGGTGGCTCTTCTCTGCACTCTCTCTAGTTCCATAATGTCTTTTCTTAGGATTGGTGCCCAAAATTGTACTCCATATTCAAGGTGTGGTCTTACTAATGCTTTGTAAAGGGGCATAATTATGTTTACTTCCCTTCCATCCATTGCCCGTTTGAAGAAGTTTCTTTTGCATTCTGTGGGGGCCATGCACAAAGCAGTGATAACTGCTTTTAAGTGAGATAAATGGCTTTTAAGACCGATACAGCCTGCTGCGCAATTCACAAAGCAGTGATAACAGTGCCGTATCGCTCTTAAAAGGCTTTTTTTCACCCAAAATTCAGTGAAAAAAAGTCGTATGATCAGGCAAAAAATGGCAAATGCGCCATTTTTTGTCAGTCACCGCAATTCACAAAGCAGTGATAAGTGAATCATACTTTAAAAGCTCACCATTTCTAAAGGCTGGCACAAAAGAGATGGAGCCATGAATAAAATAATTGTTTACGTTTTTTTTCACCACAGAATTAATACAAGAGGTCGGCAGGTGTACCCAGGTGGTTCCCACGGGTGGTCCCCGCTGTCCTGCGGTACCAATCCTGTGCCAAAAAAACCCCCAACTTCCAATACTTTTAAATAAATACACCCCCTCCCTCCCCCCTCCCACATAACAGATACAGTACAGTAATGGACAAAATTACTATTATCCAGGTACGAATAATAGTGCATTTGCCTATTTAAAATACAATATTAAGCAGCAGAAATAAAGTAAATCAAACTTGCACTCCCTCTGCCAGGCTGCCATGATGAAGGCCATCCTCATCTTCATCACATTCATGTCCTCCGTTGCCATAAACAATGTAATCAAAAATACCCCTTAATCACCTTATCGGTTAGCTGAATGTATGTTATTTTTCTTTTACAGGTTTTTTCATTGTATTTTTATTGGTATTGGATTTTTTTAATGCCCATTCATTGCCACTATATTTATGCATGTCTCTTTATGGATATACATACATACAGGGACAAGCAATGGTTGTTATGGCAAATAAGAGACAGGGGGTGCTGCAGGAACAAGACCCATTATGGTTTTTTTCCCCTCTCACAGAGGTAAAAGGAAAGGTTTCACAGTGTAGTGTAGGACCTGCATTATTTTGGTTATACCTTGACGTTGGTATGCAGGCTTATGACGCCTTTGGCCAAAGGGTTAACTAAATAACCAATTATTATTATTGAAGTATTTTACTTTATATGTTTTGTCAATTGGATGCAGCATTGGGCACCCCCTGTCTCTTGTTATATACAATTGCCACGCTCAGTAGCTCTCTGGTTGACATAAATATATATTCACTTTGTGGTGGGTGGGGGAGTTTGAGCTTGCTGGGTATCTGTGTTGTTATGGCAAATGCTTGCTTTTATGTTTTTTAAATGTATATTAGTACAGCTAAACCCTGTTATAGCGCGGTCCTCGGGGGCCACCCGATCCGACCGCGCTACAAACGGGGTCGCGCTAATTAAATAAAATAAATAAATAAATTAAACAAATTTAAAAATGGCCGCCGCGCCCGGGGTTCCGTGTCTACAGAGGGGGGAGAGCTGGGATCGCATCATCGCACTGTGCTGCACTGTGCTACTCCTCCCTCCTCCCTCCTCCCCAGCAGTCACAGAGCTGCAGGCAGTGCTTGGAGAGTGCGAGGCTCAGGGCTGCAGCCTCCTCTCCATGGCAATTTTACTTACATGTCCACTGATCACCCGCACAGCAGCTTCTCCTGCTCTCACTCGCAAACTTTTCAGGGACGCCAGGGGAGCCTATCCTGTCTAGGAAGAGAGCTGTGTTTCTGTGTGTCTGTGTGTCTGTGTGTCTGTGTGTCTGTGTGTCTCTGTGTGTCTGTGTGAATCTGTGTGTCTGTGTGAATCTGTGTGTCTGTGTGTCTGTGTGTATGTATGTCTATGTGTCTGTGTGTCTGTGTTCCTGATAGCTTCTCCTGCTCTACACCACAGACATTCTATCCTGTGGGGGTGGGGGGGGGGTTAGGGGGAGAGGGAGAGTGTGTGTGTGCAGTGTGCAGTGTCCTGTGATGTGTGTGCAGTGTCCTGTGAGTGTGTGCAGTGTGCAGTGTCCTGTGAGTGTGTGCAGTGTGTGCAGTCAGTGTGTGCAGTGTGCAGTCAGTGTGTGCAGTGTGTAGTCAGTGTGTGCAGTGTCCTGTGAGTATGTAGTGTCCTGTGAATGTGTGCAGTGGTGCAGTGAGAGTGTGTGCAGTGAGAGTGTGTGCAGTGAGTGTGTGCAGTGAGTGTGTGTGCAGTGAGTGTGTGTGTGTGTGTGCAGTGTGTGTGTGCAGGGAGTGTGTGTGTGTGTGTGCAGTGAGTGTGTGTGCAGTGAGTGTGTGTGCAGGGAGTGTGTGTGCAGGGAGTGTGTGTGCAGTGAGTGTGTGTGCAGAGAGAATGTGTGCAGTGTGTGCAGTGTGCAATTTTTAAAATAAATAAATAAAATTAAATGTATTTTTTTTTTAAACGGGAGCCACGTGAAAACCGCGTTATAACCGATTTCACGTTATAATGGGTCGCACTATAACGGGGTTTACCTGTACTTTGTTTTAATTGTTTTTATGCTAGTTATTTTGTGTTTGGATTTTGTATGCTGGCATTTTTGGTGTTGTTTTCAATGGATTATTTCTGGGGGGTTTGTTGTTTGCTTTTGAATAGTGGATGATTTTTGCTATTTTTAATTTGTATGATGGTGTTTATTTGGAGCTTTATTTTATTTCTTGAGGGTTTTGTTTTAGTGTTTTAATGGTTAACTGGAGTCTTTATTTGGTATTTGATTAATAGATTGCTGCTAATTTTGTAGTGTTCACTTATTTATTCTTGTTTATTTGGTGCTTGTTTTGATTACGTTGGCTATGGTTTGTAGTGGTTAATTTTTAGATTGACCATTGACTGGCATAGTGTTAAATCTAAATTTAGACAACAGATACTTTATTCTATATCTATACTTACTTATTGATCCAGAGGAAGGCAAACAAAAAACCCCATTAAGGGGAAAAATTAATTCCTTCCTGACTCCAAGAATTGGCAATCGGATTAATCCCTGGATCAACATCCTTCCCATGTACACTTATTTGGTATATCCCTGTATACCTTTCCCATCTAAAAAGATGTCCAACCTTTTTTTGAACAAATCTATTGTATCTGCCATCACAGTCTCCATGGGTAACGGATTCCACATTTTAACTGCCCTTACTGTAAAGAACCCTTTCGTTTGTTGCTGGTGAAATTTTCTTTCCTCCAACCTTAAGGGATGGCCCCGAGTCCTTTGTACTGCCCGTGGGATGAATAGTTCTTTTGAAAGCTCCTTGTATTGTCCCTGAATATATTTGTATATAGTTATCATATCCCCTCTTAGGCGCCTCTATTCTAATGTAAATAAATCTAATTTAGCTAGCCTTTCCTCATAAGTTAGAATGTCCATCCCATTTATTAATTTGGTGGCTCTTCTCTGCACTCTCTCTAGTTCCATAATGTCTTTTGTTAGGATTGGTGCCCAAAATTGAACTCCATATTCAAGGTGGTCTTACTAATGCTTTGTAAAGGGGCATAATTATGTTTACTTCCCTTCCATCCATTGCCCGTTTGAAGAAGTTTCTTTTGCATTCTGTGGGGGCTATGCACAAAGCAGTGATAACTGCTTTTAAATCATGCCCACTTTGCCAATCAGTTGTTTTATTGGCATTTGTTATGTGTTCAGTTGGCTATGTAATGTGTTTTATTTTAGGCCTGTTTTTTGTTTAATTCACCATTTATTGCTTTAGTGGTAAATAAGGCCCTACAGTATACATATTTTTTTCTGTGCACAGGGTTGGTACAACAGGGTACCCCCGTACACCTGTGGGGACCACTTGGGGACCCCTGTGGGGCCCCCAGACATCCACAGGGACCACCCGAGGGCCCCCGCTGGGCTATAATAACATTCTTATGCTTAATTTTTTTTAATGTATGTTCGGTGGGTATAGGGGTTGTTGGAGGCATGGGGGTTGGGTGGGTAGCACATATTGCACGGTTAAGTGGGGGCAATAATTATTATTATTATTTATTATTCCCCAATAAAGCTGCAATTGGGCCTTTAACCCCTTCATTGCCTTAGCGGATAGCCGCTTAGGTAATGAAGCTGCTTTAATGTATTTTTTTTAAATAGTGTACATGAGCAGGGGGTCTCCTGAGCTGAACCGCTTTTATTTATGGCTAAGGAACCCCCTGCTTCCTGAGTTAACATTTTTAAAGCGTCCGTGTCACAAGACGCGGGACATTTAAATAACGAAGGAGATACCGGCACCCCATATCTGGGCCTGTAACTCAGGAAGCAGGGCGTCCCCGAGGCTGAAATCAACACAGTTCATCTCGGGAGACCCCCTGTTCCCACACACTATTAATTAAAATTACATTAATGCAGCTTCATTACTATAGCGGATAGCCGCAACGGTAATTAATTATTTTTTATTGTTATTTGTGTTATGATACTAGTGTACATGATATGGGGGTCTCCTGAGATGAACCACATTGGTTTCAGCCTCAGGGAACCCCTACTTCATGAGATTACCCCTGCTTGATTTAAATCCCCTGTTCACGTGACGCGGGAGATTTAAAAGCACAGGGGATACCGGCAACCCTTAACGGGGCCTGTATCTGATGAAGTATGGGATCCCAGAGGCAAGAACCAATGAGGTTCAGCTCAGAAGACCCCCTGCTTATGTACACTAGTATTAAAATAAATATTTGTACTGTACTCGCCGGTAAGAGCCATGCTTGGAAAAGCAGGCTGCTTTATTTTCCTATCAGCTTTGCGTGCTGTTGAATTCAAAGCACGATAGCAAGGGGGAAATAACAGGTTGCGCGATTTTGTGATCGGATTTTTTTAAAGTACGATCACAAAATGCATACTCACGCGCAAAAGCTCACTGCTTAGTGCATAGCCCCCTGTGAAACCCTGTCTCAGTAGTTTCATAGAACATGCTAAATTAACCCTTAAGTGGAAGATTCAATGGAGCAGAATTTTGAACCCCACAAATCTATATACATAACCTACAATACCTTTTCCTTAAAGTTATTGGTGTATCAACAACTCCCAGGGAGTATGTCCACGACGTCGGCGAGGTTGGTCGTGTGAGAGGAGAGCTCCACAGCCCCTCGTATATAATCACAATTATAAGCGCTTTTTCCCCAAAAAAATTTGACCCCCAAAACGCTCTCCCTGGACCACGGCACACGCAGCAATGGCGAGCAGACCAAAAGCCCAAATGATCCAAGGAGTTTCGAAATACATCTCTCCCCCGCAACGGAGCTCTGAGGCAGCCACTAAAAATCAAGATGGCACCGGATCAACCAGCGCACGCGGCTCCAAGTAAGCGGCACCAGGTCGGGACCGATCTGAAGAGAATCTGCCCCCAGAAGAGGGAGTCACATGTGAATATATGCAGGAGCTAATGGCCTCAATACTAGACAACTCCACATCTCACTGCAAGCAGATTTAAAAGCTGCAGTGACAGAGCTGAAGCAGGACATAACAGGCCTGACAGAGCGCACCTCAGCACTTGAAAATAAAATGGAGGAGACCCTACAATTACAAGCTGCGGCGGATGATGAGATCTTCCGACTAGGAGCAGAGATCAATTGCCTAAAAGACAGCCTGGAAGACCAGGAGAACCGCGACAGGCGGCAAAATATCAGGATCCGCGGTATACCGGAGACGGTTCCTCCTGGTCAGCTAAGGGCATACCTCCTAGAATTCTTCTCCTCAATATGTGATGACCTAGACAACAAGAACTTAGAAATGGACAGAGCTCACCGTGCACTGGGGCCGTGGTCTGAGGATCCTAACCGCAAAAGAGATGTGATTGTCTGCCTCCACAGGTACTCTATCAAAGAAAACTTAATGGAGACTTGCCGCGCAAAAGAGCCTATCAAATTTAAAGATGACCCCTTACAAGTTTACAATGACTTATCTAAAGTCACGGTCAATCGCCGCAAAGAATTGAGGCCCCTGACTATCCTACTAAGGGACAACGAAATCAAATACAAATGGGGGTTTCCTTTTAAACTTATTGTAAACGAGAACAGCAAATTTCTCAGCATCAGACACCCTGAGGAGATGGCGCCATTTGTTCGGGCGCTGGGCCTGAACCCCCCTCCAGATTGGAATGCCGAATCCTCCAGACCTCAAAGATCTGAAACGGCGGAGCCGCCGATCATAGTATCTGAAAGATTAGTGGGACAAAAACAACAGAGAAACAAATAATAGGTTACCTTCCCTCTCATTTCGTTTTTTCCCTACTACTCGTATTTACCCTGTTTACCTACTTACAGTATTGTCTCGTTGGCTACTGAAACCCTGGGAACTCGAAGAAGGTCGAGCGCTGGACCCGGTTACACACATCTGGAGAGGAGGAATAATCCAGCGACCAACTAACGCAGGCGGCGTACAACGGACCCCACCATCCTACTACAAGTCGAGCTCTCCAGCATCAGACAGAGGGAGGCAGCTATCGTAGGAAAGCCCTACTCCCCCACCCTACTCCAATACCTTTTACCTGCTGCATCTTCTCGACGATCATACCCAGAGGAAGTGAGGAGGACGAAGAAGCGTCTTCCCTGTATCAACTCGAATGAGCAGGACAACAGATCAACACCTACCTACTTGAAGGTGATGGAGAGGAAAATGGAGGGCATTTCCGCGGGTGGGGGGACTGGAGGGCGAGGCCCCCTTTTTCCTTCTCTTCCCCCCAGCTCCATACTTACAGTACAACGTAACTGTGACGATAGCTTCCAAAGGCTTATTAATATTACACAAAAATAATTGGGTTTGAACTGAACGATGCTTAAGATATAATAAATTGTATTTATTCCTTAGAATAAAGGTGAACACAACAAATAATACAGTAACAAACAAGAAGTACACTTACTTAAGGGTTGGGGAATGAGAAGTATGATGTAGCATTTCTCTCAGCAGTGAGGAAATCATTCAGGTGATATCAGGTAACCATATCAGCAAACGAAGACAAAGGATATATGGGTGGACAGCAGTTTATAAACCATTCTCCTTCTATTCTTAACCTTAAGCACAGGGGATTGGTTTACAATTACCTCCAGCCACTCACTAACGTGGGAAAGCATTCTGACCCATGCCCCCCTGCTAGTTGGCACATGCGCAGTAGAACTCTGGGGGTCTCATTTCTGAAGCCCCACATTTACGTCAGGAATGCCAGCCAGTCTACCATTTGGAGTTCTGGCAGGAAAACCTTTGTTGAAAGGTGTTAACTGGAACACTTAAGACCTGCCCTGGTTTGGGCTTCGGATAAACAGTGAGGGTGATAAAACTCTTTGAACAGCACTTAAATCCTAGACATAGCGGCGTCCCCAGGGCCATCTGCTACCTTATGGCCCAAAAGAATTTCTTCTGGGTCTTTGTCCATACCTTAAGATACACTATTAAGCATAAAACATAAACGTATTAAAATATCCGGTTCCGTTAGGTTTAGCAGGTCCAAACTTCCCAGTTCGCATTGCCAGAACTGGGACACCATATGGTCCAAAAGGCGACTTGCTACGACCTAAGAAACCGGAGTTACACAAATGCACATTAAATCATTTTAATACAAAAATCTCCATTGAAAAAGAAATCTCAGCTTTTCACTAAATCCCCATTGAAAACAACGGGCAGCTCCGCCATAGACTTTCAATGGTAAATCGCCGCCATTGAAGTCAATGGGGGTTTTCTGCCATTGAAGTCTATGGGAAAAGTCCCGAACTTCAAGGGGGTCCATACTCCGTCGGGTTGGTCCAAGCGGGTCAAGGATGGTTCTGCAGCGATGCCGGAGCAGTGGCTACAGATACCCCAAACCCTGATCCGCTGAACCCTCCGGAACCGGAGATATGGATTCCTAAAATTCAGCATTTCTCACTTAGTCATTTTTCTGAGCCGTTTCTGCTGCCGCCGGCAAAGCCTATGGCGTGACCCGCTCTATCTGGTTCGACCCTTATCGGGGGTCCAGGATTCGGGGACCCGGTGGTGGTCGAGTGGGGGGACACCTAGGAACTAGGGGCAAAAAGAATTTTATCCCTAGGGGCCCTAGAACTGTTTATTCCCCCGCTAATTGACGTTGAACTTGACCCAGTGATTTTAGCTCTTTTGAAGGACATTGTATCCGCTTTGCGGTTTGCGGTCTGGACAGCAGCCAACTAGGTTACCTCGAGGCATCTCCATTGAAGTCAATGAGCCCATTGACTTTCAATGGAAAACCGCCGCTCTTCCTCTCGGACGCCACCTGCTGGTCACTACAGGAAACAGGACTAAAACAGCACAAATTCCTATTGATATGCATTGAGCCCTAATGGCGGCCAATGGGGGACCTGCAAAATGGTGCCTGAAAAGGCGGGAAAACTACACAAAGGGCTATAATCATTAAAGAATTATTAACCTTTGTGCTCCCGGATGGATTCTAGTGTGTGTGTGATGCAAACACTGAGTAACCAGACATTACAATGGAACAGGGGAAAATACATTTACATGTCATAACAAGGGTTACATCACATTTCTGGACCTCAGCCCAGTTAACCCCTTGTTTCCCTGGTGCGGTCAGGGGTGGCCAAATGGGGTGCAACCCCTTTAATACCGGGCCACCCCCTCTCTCCCTCTACACCTCCCCTTCTTAATGCGTGTCCTGTGGCCCACTGGCCCTGACGGGGAGTGGGGCACTGCTGGCACCATTAATGAATTCAGTCTCAGAGGGATAGTCCTGGCGTGAAAGTCCATCAGCATTGCTGTTTTCACTACCCTTTTTGTGCTGAATGGTGAATTCAAATTCTTGCAAAGCCAAGCTCCATCTCAGCAGTTTGGCATTTTCCCCTGATACCCTCTGTAGCCAGCTCAGGGGATTGTGGTCGGTAATGACCGTGAAAGCCCTCCCATAGACATAGGGCTGGAGCTTTTTGAGTGCCCACACAATGGCCAAGCACTCCATTTCAATGGTGGCATATGCCACCTCCCTGGGGAGCAGTTTGCGACTGAGATACACCACAGGGTGCTCTTTGCCGTCGTCCCCCACCTGGCTCAACACAGCCCCCACACCAAAGTCTGAGGCATCAGTCTGAATAAGAAAATGCTTGGTATAATCTGGGGCAGCCAGGATGGGGGCCTCAGCAAGCGCAGCTTTCAGTGCCTGGAAAGCAGTTTCACAGGCAGGAGACCAGGTAATAAGCACAGGCAGTTGCTTCTTAGTCAGATCAGTCAGGGGTTTGGCCACGGCGCTGTACTGTGGGACAAATTTCCTGTAGTACCCTGCGGTGCCCAAAAAGGCCATGACCTGTTTCTTGGTTTTTGGAACAGGCCACTGAACTATGGCTTTTACCTTGGCTGGCTCTGGCTTGAGATGCCCTCCACCCACCCTGTGCCCTAAGTACAGGACTTCTGCCATCCCTACCATACACTTAGTGGGTTTTAAGGTAAGCCCAGCCTCCCTGATTCTATCCAGCACCGCAGCTACATGTCCTATGTGGGATTCCCAGGAATTACTAAAGACAGCAATGTCATCTAAGTAAGCCCTGGCATAGCTCTGCATCCCTTCCAGTAACCTATTGACCAGGTGTTGGAAGGTAGCCGGGGCATTCTTCATCCCAAATGGCATCACCAAAAACTCATAGAGGCCACTTGGAGTGATGAATGCTGACTTCTCCCTAGCCTCCAGGGTCAGGGGAATCTGCCAGTAGCCTTTGCTCAGATCCATGGTGGTCAGATACTTTGCCCCCGCGAGTTCATCTAGTAACTCATCCATGCGGGGCATGGGGTAAGCATCTGACACCGTCCCAGCGTTGAGCAACCGGTAGTCCACACAAAACCGGGTGGTTTTGTCCTTCTTAGGCACTAGGACTACTGGACTTGCCCAAGGGCTCTGGGACGGAGTAATTACCCCTAGGGTCAGCATCTCCTCAATCTCTCTCTCCATACTTGTCTTGACCTCTGCTGACACTCTATAAGCGTGCTTATGCAGAGGCTGCAGGTCCCCTGTGTGTACTGGGTGTTTGGTGAGATGTGTGGTCCCTGGCATGTCAGTGAAGAGGGCGCTATACTGAGCTAGCATGTCCCTGGCTTCTCCCTTCTGCCTAGCACTCAACTGTGCCCCGATCTCTACCTGCTCAACAGTGTTTCCTTGCTTTGCCTCCCCTAGGAGATCAGGCAGAGCATTGCTCGCCGGATCCTCCAGCAGTGGGCTACAAATGGCCATTACTGCTCCCATACTCGGTGCTCGGTATTCCTTTAACATATTAATGTGATATGTCTTGTGCCTCTCAGGTGCTACCTGTACAACATAGTTGCACTCATTCACCTTTCGGATGACCGGATACGGTCCCGACCAGGCAGCCATTAACTTGTTCTCCCGAGTCGGTTTGAGAACAAGCACCTGCTGTCCTGGGATGAACTCTCGGCTACGGGCCTGCTGGTCATACCATTGCTTCTTCTTGGTCTGAGCAGCCCTGAGGTGGTCCTGGGCCACCCCCATAAGCATCTCTAACCGGTCTCTGAGATCTACTACATACTGGATCACTGAAGCATCCGTAGCAGTAGTCTCCCCCTCCCATCCCTCACGGAAGAGGTCCAGAGGTCCACGTACCCTGCGGCCATATAGTAGCTCGAAGGGGGAGAAGCCTGTAGATTCTTGCGGTACCTCTCGGTATGCAAACAGCAAGTGCTGCAGGTGAATCTCCCAGTCTTTCCCCTCCGCCTCTATAAAGGTCCGAAGCATCTGCTTCAGGGTACCATTAAACCTCTCACATAATCCGTTTGTTTGGGGATGGTAAGGGGTAGTGCGCTGGTGCTGTACACCGCAGGCATCCCAGAGACAATGTAACAGTTCACTCATGAACTGCGACCCCTGATCAGTTAGGATCTCACTAGGGAAACCTACCCTAGCAAAAATGTTCAGCAAAGCTGCTGCCACTGTCTTGGCACTTATGGTGCCCAGCGCTACCGCCTCAGGGTACCGGGTGGCAAAAGCCACCACCGTGAGGATGTAGCGCTTCCCTGACCTGCTAGGAATCATGAGGGGTCCTATCAGGTCCATCGCTACCTTCTGGAAGGGTTCCCCTATTATCGGTAGGGGTCTCAGGGGTGCCTTCACACGGTCGCCCGCCTTACCTACTCGCTGGCAGGCATCACAGGAGCGGCAGAAATCAGCCGCATCCCTGGATGCCCCCGGCCAGAAGTAACGCTGCAATAACCGGGCTCGCGTTCTGGTGACCCCCTGATGTCCCGCTAACGGAATAGAGTGAGCTACCCGTAACAATTGCTGTCGGTACCCCTGGGGTACTACTAGCTGTCGCTTACCGGTCAACCCCTTCTCTATTCCCGGGTTCCCTTCTTCTCTGTATAGGAGTCCCTTATGCCATAGGCAGCGCTCAGTGCCCTCCCCTGCCTGAGATTCGGACGCCCGAAGTCTCACGCCTGCCAGGGTAGGGTCTACCTTCACTGCCTCCCTAAACTGGGCTCCTAAATCTGCCCCCCCCCCAGTCATGTCATTGTCAGGGGAAGGGGACACGGTAAGGGGGAACAGTAAGTCAGCCTGTGGTTGCAACTGATCCTGGCTTACCTCCCTGGGCTCCTCTGTGCCCTCCGCTAACGTTGGTCCCAAAGGCTGGGGGACTGGGGTGGCCACCGCCGGCATTGCCGCGGTCTGGCTCCGGGTAACCGCCGCCACTGCAGCGGGCTGGGGCACACGGTCGTAGGTGCAGGTCATCGGTCCCAGGTCATTGCCCAAAAGAATTTCAGCATCCAAACCTGGTAAAACCCCCACCTCCCGCACACCCTTGCCCACCCCCCAATCCAAAAAAATGCGGGCCACCTGCAGGAAACGTGGCTCTCCGTCAGCCACAGTGATCTGCATCCCAGGGCCTGGGATCAATTCCTCTGGCCGGACCATATCAGGTCGGACCAGGGTCACTGCAGCTCCTGAATCAAGTAAGCCAACTGCTTGCCGGTCACCGACTGTGACCGGGGTGAGATGCTTGCTCCTGCCGTCTGTCTGCTGCAGGTCTGCGCTGTGATGTCCTCCGCTCCTGGCTGTAGGCACTGAAGAAACCGGGGTAGGGGTGACATGGGACGTCTCGCTGGGAGTTGTTTCCATGACCGGTCCTGGTTCTTTGGTGGAAGCCACCCGCACGCGGGCTACCGGCTTTGCAGCTGGGGTGCGTTGCCCTCGGTAGGGTCCATTGGAACGCAGGGGTTCCGGGCAATCTGGTCTAAGGTGACCAGTGCTGTTGCAATTGTAGCACCGGCGCTCATGCCGGAGCTCTCCCGCCTTCTGTAACCCGCTGCCCGCAGGCGGCTTTTGGGTCCACTGGGGGGTACTCACAGCTTTCTTGGCCGGCGCCGGTGGGGTTACCGCTTTGGCTGGTACCTTGGCGGTCATCTGGGACCGGCTGACCACATAGTCATCTGCCATCCTTGCCGCCTCGGTGTAGGTCTTGGGCTTTTTATCATACACAAAAGCCCTCACCGCCGGCGGGCACTGCTGCATGAGCTGCTCCTGAAAGATGAGGTCCAGCAGGCGTTGGTAAGTCTTGGCCTCAGAGCCCTCCACCCAGTGTAACCCATACAAAGCCATGCGGGTCACATAAGTGACATAGGTCTCCTGAGGGTGCCTCTCCTCCAGCCGGAACTTACCCCGGTAAGCTTCAGGGGTAAAACCATGCTGAAACAGCAAAAGTTCTTTCAGGTGGTCATAGTCATCAGCAAACTCCTCTGTAAGCGCCATCAAAGTCTGTTTAGCCAAGCCGGAGAGTAGCGGGTCCAGGCGTGCAACCCTATGCTGGGGAAGCACCCCGTACCGCCGGCACTGCGTTTCAAAGTTCCTTAGAAACATGTCAATCCGATCAGTGCCCTCCACATACTTGGTGAGACTGTGCTTGTCCAGTTGGAGTCCATCTCTGGGGGGTCGGACCGGGGGGCAATAAGCGGGTCTGTTCATTGCCATAGAGATAAACTTTAGCCGCTCCTCCGGTGTCCCTCGGTCTCCCCACGCTGTTATCAGTGCCAGCATTTCAGGGGTAAACGGACTGGGAGCCGCAGCTATCAGTGCCCCTCCTGCTGCACTTGTCCTGGGAGGTGCACTTGGTCCCTCCACGGGATCCTGCCGGCCCGGCACTGGGTTCAGTCCCTGATCACCGGGCGGCTGTAAAAGGGCAAGCTGAGCTATTTCCAGGACCTCTGGATGCTCAGCTTCATATGCGGTGACTGCAGCAACCATGTCCTCGACCTCCTGGTCCACATATTCCAGTCCATAGGCACGGCACTTGTCTTTTAGCGGATTTCTAGTTCTCAGGTAATAGAGGTTCTCCGCTTCACTCATGGCTCTGAGTTCTGGGTCACAGCAGTGAGGTGGTGTGACAACTTGCGTTACTTGTTGCACTACTGTGTGTTCAATATCTTTAGTCCCAGGAACTTGCAATTACTATCAAGTTCCCACTGGATCACAGTACCCCGCAGAATACTGTAATCCAGGTCCAGTTCGGTCCCGCCAGCTGCCACCAGTTATATTAATACGCCTGTGACGATAGCTTCCACAGGCTTATTAATATTACACAAAAATAATTGGGTTTGAACTGAACGATGCTTAAGATATAATAAATTGTATTTATTCCTTAGAATAAAGGTGAACACAACAGATAATACAGTAACAAACAAGAAGTACACTTACTTAAGGGTTGGGGAATGAGAAGTATGATGTAGCATTTCTCTCAGCAGTGAGGAAATCATTCAGGTGATATCAGGTAACCATATCAGCAAACGAAGACAAAGGATATATGGGTGGACAGCAGTTTATAAACCATTCTCCTTCTATTCTTAACCTTAAGCACAGGGGATTGGTTTACAATTACCTCCAGCCACTCACTAACGTGGGAAAGCATTCTGACCCATGCCCCCCTGCTAGTTGGCACATGCGCAGTAGAACTCTGGGGGTCTCATTTCTGAAGCCCCACATTTACGTCAGGAATGCCAGCCAGTCTACCATTTGGAGTTCTGGCAGGAAAACCTTTGTTGAAAGGTGTTAACTGGAACACTTAAGACCTGCCCTGGTTTGGGCTTCGGATAAACAGTGAGGGTGATAAAACTCTTTGAACAGCACTTAAATCCTAGACATAGCGGCGTCCCCAGGGCCATCTGCTACCTTATGGCCCAAAAGAATCTCTTCTGGGTCTTTGTCCATACCTTAAGATACACTATTAAGCATAAAACATAAACGTATTAAAATATCCGGTTCCGTTAGGTTTAGCAGGTCCAAACTTCCCAGTTCGCATTGCCAGAACTGGGACACCATATGGTCCAAAAGGCGACTTGCTACGACCTAAGAAACCGGAGTTACACAAATGCACATTAAATCATTTTAATACAAAAATCTCCATTGAAAAAGAAATCTCAGCTTTTCACTAAATCCCCATTGAAAACAACGGGCAGCTCCGCCATAGACTTTCAATGGTAAATCGCCGCCATTGAAGTCAATGGGGGTTTTCTGCCATTGAAGTCTATGGGAAAAGTCCCGAACTTCAAGGGGGTCCATACTCCGTCGGGTTGGTCCAAGCGGGTCAAGGATGGTTCTGCAGCGATGCCGGAGCAGTGGCTACAGATACCCCAAACCCTGATCCGCTGAACCCTCCGGAACCGGAGATATGGATTCCTAAAATTCAGCATTTCTCACTTAGTCATTTTTCTGAGCCGTTTCTGCCGCCGCCGGCAAAGCCTATGGCGCGACCCGCTCTATCTGGTTCGACCCTTATCGGGGGTCCAGGATTCGGGGACCCGGTGGTGGTCGAGTGGGGGGACCCTTAGGAACTAGGGGCAAAAAGAATTTTATCCCTAGGTGCCCTAGAACAGTTTATTTCCCCGCTAATTGACGTTGAACTTGACCCAGTGATT
>WSYH01011797.1:0-20086 GCA_036426205.1 Ascaphus truei
CTACAATCTCTCACGGAGATTAAATGCACAGACAGTTTCCTGCCACTGATGGCCCCGGCATTTGACCAGAGTCAGTCACAACCTATTGATACATACTCTTCGGGACTCACTTATTGTCAGCAACTCAAACTCTGGGCCCAGGAAGCACTCACAGAGTTACAGGGCTCACTCCAAGAGATCACACAACAAACGGATGAATCAGTGGAGCAGTATGGCTCCAGGATCAGAATACTGTTCGAAGATCTTGGCTTTGCCACTCAAGCCAAGGCTCACCGTATGATCCTGACAAAGGCTTTTATAGACGGACTCAACGAACAGCTGAAAGACAAAATTATGTCAATACGCCCAGATTGTATTGGGGGAACATTACAAGACGCTATATTAGTAGCTAAAGGTTTTGCCCGGTCACAAGCAAAGGAACTGAAAGACAAAGGGAAAAAGAAAGCACTTGCTCTAATGATGCAAGAAAATGAATGCACTGATGCGGTCTTATGTCCATCCCTCGCTACCTCGCCTCCCACACCTGCTCCCTTCCCTTCTCCACCCGCCCCCGCCCCTTTCCAACACCCCAGTAACAACCCATACCCGCCCCCTCCCTTCCCTCCTTACCCACAGTCCTACCCTTACCCTGCCCCTGCCCCGGCCTACACTCCCTATTATCCACAGCCCACCCCCCAACAAGGATACTACCCAAACAATGGGCCTCGGCAAGACCGGAGGCAAAGTGGGGGAGGCCGCAGCCAAGGTGGACCAACCTGCTGGAACTGTGGAATAGTTGGACATGTTAGGAGAGAATGTAGGAAGCCCAGACCAGACCAACTACCTGAGGGACCTCCACCCCGGTCCTGAAAGGGGGGACAACCTGGGACCGCCATGGCAGCAGTGGGGCAAACTGCTGTTTGTGGGAAAGTCACTCTCACAGTAGCAGAGGTCCCTATGGATTTCCTGGTGGACTCAGGGGCGTCCACATCCGTTATATCCAAAAAATTGCTCCCCCCCACTATAGAACTTTCCGATGATTGGATGACATCAATGGGGGTAGAGGGAAAACCGCAAAACAGCCGCCTTACTGTTCCTGTACCTCTCGGACCGTTCTCAGAAGTCGCTGCTAGATTTCTGGTATCGAACACCTGCCCTCTAAATCTATTAGGGTCCGATATTTTACAAAGACTAAGGGCAAATATTTTATATGATGAGTGCGGCATGCAACTTATTCTCCATCGCCCGGAAGGGGGAGACACCCCCCCAGATATCTGCATCATCCGAGCTTTACCGCTGATGCTGTTACAAGAACAATCCAACCCAAATACTGGTTTCCCCAGCCATATTGAAAGTCAAGTTTCTTCTAGTTTATGGTCTGTGGGACCTGAAGATGTGGGGCTTCTTCCCGTTCCCCCAGTGGTTGTACAGATGAAACCTGGAGTCCCTTACCCAAGAATCCCGCAATACCCTCTCAAAGCTGCACAGGAAGCCAGTCTGAAGATACAAATTCATGCATATTTGGAGAAAGGGGTGCTCAGGTATTGCACTTCACCTTGCAATACTCCTCTGTTTCCTGTCAAGAAGAAAAGTGTCAAAGGTCAACCTGATAAATATCGATTGGTACAAGATCTGCGTGCTGTCAATGCGGCAACAATACTGGAAACCCCTGTTGTCCCCAATCCGAATACTCTCCTCAGCGGAGTCCCTCCCGAGGCCAGTCTCTTCACAGTTATAGACCTGGCCAATGCTTTTTTCAGTGTTCCCCTTCATGTGGACTCCCAATTTTTATTTTATTTTACTTTCCAAGGAGCTCAACTGACATGGACAAGAATACCCCAAGGGGCCCAGAATAGCCCTAACCAGTTTTCCCAAGCTTTGAAACTCTCTCTTTCACCATGGGTGTTAGCTCACCCTGAAGCTACGCTACTCCAGTATGTTGATGACCTTCTGCTATGTGGCCCAATCGACAGCCAACAGATGGAATCACTCTCCGTCTCCCTGTTGCAGCATCTGTCCTCCATCCAATGTAAAGTCTCTAAGTCAAAACTCCAATGGTGCCTCCCTAAGGTCGTTTTTCTGGGGCATTGTATATCACAAGGAATCAGACATCTGACAGATGAAAGGAAACAAGCTATTGTATCTGTCTCTTATCCATCCACAATCAGCCAACTGCAATCATTCCTTGGACTTATCACCTACTGTAGACAGTGGATACCTGACGCTTCCAGGCTTATGCAACCGCTATATGATGCGCTGAAAACTGGCCCCAAGGAAGACGATGTGGCCGACCCAGTTGCCTATCAATTATATCGACGCTGTTTCAATCTTCTGAAGGAAGCCATTTCAAGTGCACCAGCACTGGGCCTTCCAGATTATACCAAGCCATTCAATCTATATGTGTCCGAGCAGGAAGGCCATGCTTCTGGAGTTCTTACACAATCCCATCGGGAAAAACAGCGCCCTGTCGGTTACTACTCCTGCAGGCTGGATCCGGTTGCACGTACTTCTCCGAGTTGTCTCAAAGCCGCCCATTCCGCCCAAGTACTGCTGGATAAAGTGGCGGACATCACTCTCGGACATGATGTTATTATTCAAGCTCCACATGACTTGGCTGCTGTTCTCTCGCTGACATTACCAACCATTGCCCACCCGACTGATGACATCTCTCGCATCAACGCCATTTGAGACTTCAGTGCTCATTGCTTCTTCCGTCTTACGTTTCTTTTCAACGATGTACCACTATCAACCCGGCAACTCTTCTGCCACATATCCCAAGTGGGACAGGAACCAATGGAAGAACCGAACCCCTCAAGTTCACCGATGTCCCCCCATGACTGTTTACTCACCCTACAGCAAGACACATCGGAACCACAGAATATGTCTACTACTGCCATCTCAGGCGCTGACCTAGAACTCTGGACAGATGGCTCAAGGTATGCCGATGATAGCGGCAGATTTCATACCGGTTTTGCCGTCACCACGGAGAAAGAGATTCTGCATGCTGAAGCATTACCACCAGGCAGGTCGGCCCAGGAAGCAGAACTAATCGCATTACAAACAGCATTAGAAATGGCAGAAGGCAAACGGGTGAATATAAGAACAGACTCACGATATGCTTTTGGCATTGCCCATGATTTTGGTACCATCTGGAGAAATAGAGGATTTATAACCTCCTCAGGAACACCGGTGAAGCATGCCGCTCTTATCCAAGGGCTCATGGAAGCTATGGGACTACCTATCCAGGTAGCGGTTCTCAAAGTCAAGGCACATGGAAAAGTAGACAGCACAGAAGCAAGAGGAAATCAATTAGCTGACCAAGCTGCCAAACAAGCCGCCTTGGGATCTGTGTCAGAGAGATGGCTAGCAATAGAAGCCACGGAAGTAGCAATGGTGAGCACACGGGCACAAGAGAGGAAGCGAGAAGAAATGGAGGCACAAATCAAAGCTGAAGAATTTCCCGAAATTAATACAGCACGACCTCCAGTTATTAAACTACAACAGGGACAGGCAAAGGTATTACCGGAAGAAAAGAAACAGTGGAGGAAAGATGGGGCGACAGTGGAAAAGAAAACTGGCCTATGGAAGAAGGACAATGTATACTGTCTCCCAAGAAGGATGTATCCAGCCGTAGCAACATGGGCACATGGGGCCACACACCGAGGAAAGAATCAAGCCCTAGCATATGTGAGAAAATTCTACCATGCTCCTGGAATCAGTACCACATTGGCCGCATATAATCGAGCCTGTCAGGTTTGTCAGACCTGTAATCCCAGCAGCACGCAGACCGTACCCACCCAGCATTTAGCCAAACCCGATTACCCATGGCAAAGAATCCAAGTGGACCATATTCACATGCCCCCGGCCGGGGGATACGAGTATGCATTGGTAGTAGTAGATATGTTTTCAGGATGGCCTGAAGCTTACCCAGTCAAGAATATGACGGCAAAGGTTACAGCTAAGAAAATGCTTATCGAAATAGCATGCAGATTTGGTATACCTGAGGTGATCGAAAGCGACCAAGGCCCAGCGTTCACGGCCTCTATTTTTGCGGAACTATGGTTTATGTTGGGAGCACACTTGGGACTCCACACTCCCTATCACCCACAAAGTTCGGGGAAAGTGGAAAGGATGAACGGCACACTGAAGACCAAACTACTTAAAATGAGTCAAGATCACCCCCTCCCCTGGCCAGATCTGTTGCCTATAGCATTATACCATGTCAGACACACGCCCCAGGCCAAACATGGGCTTACCCCATATGAAGTCCTATTTGGGCACAAATCTCCTGACATGTGTCGCAGAGGGCCGGACAGGGCTACCTAAAGGAGCTCGTTTTGCAATGTACATTACTTGGCTGCATTTGGAGGAACCAACTCCATGTCAATGCACATCTCTACAAGCACGATTTTACATAACAAACACACATTAACAAAAACCACCCTCCTAGTTGGTCCTCGGTCCCGGCGCCCTCAAAGATTAGTTTGCTAGCATGCCCCACCAGCGACGAACAATTATCTGCACAATATTATCTGGTGTAATGGCGTACCTATCCTACAACTTTCCCCCAACAACAGACCTCTCCACAGAGCAAGCGAAGGCCACCTCGAAAGCACTTCGCACCCAGCCTCCTGTGAACTCCCACGTGACCGGTAGACCATTATTATATTATTTAATTCATAAAACCATCGTTTATCACAACCCAATGTCCGGTTACACTCAGGAAGTAATACATTTGACAGATTTCACCAATCCCCTCGCTATTTCCATAGATCATACAGTCCTGCGAAGACATAATAACACCAAGTGAGCGATTCCTTTTAGATCGGCAAACTACACTACATGGGCATCTCCAACCAATACATAGTATACGATGTACCATCCATTCAAACCAGGGTGTACTTCCATCTAATATCACATAGACAATTACAATATCCCAGTTAAGAATAATATCTGTATTCATACCAGAATAGGACGTATTTTAACCCCGTTACAGACCAGATAACTACATTATGCAAGACAGCTTTAATAGAACTTTTTACGAAAGCAACTTAGACGTGGAAAGGCAGGTATGTCGAAGTCTCAGGGCAGGATTAGATTTTTTCCCTTAGTTGTGGGGTGTGTGCTAGCTAGCAACCCTCTGTGTCCTTGCACACAAGTATGGCCCCGGAGCCGAGCCCCAGAGGATTACCTCACGTAGCATTTCATTCGTTTGTCACACATTGGGGTGCCGGGATGAAGGTCTCTTTTTGGAGTCAGTCTCCAGAGGACATAGGTCGCCTATTGCAAGTTGGGTAAGGTTGGTGAGACAGCTTGCTATCAGATATGACATATGGTAGCTTGCCCAGAAGATATTTCGAAGGCAAGCACAAGTGAAAAGTGGTTACCACACTTTGTTGTTCCCCAGCCACCCAGTGACTTGACTCTATCTAGTTCATATTGAGCTGTCTATCCGTCACCTACTCGATGTGTATGTTCGTTTACGTTGCATCGCGAGACCAAACACGGCAACCTAGTTGACCACGCTAGGGTATCTAGCATTTTGTTAGAGTGTGCGTTGTTTTCGACCGGTCTGCCTGAGCCCCGATATACAGTGAAATGTCCCCATCCAGTCCAATACATGTGTGGCATTGAGCAATGCTAGCTGGTGCGATTAAACGCAACTTTCTAAACTTCTGCCAGCCAACTTCAGTGATGAAGTACTGTAAAGACTACACCTATTTCTGGCATCCCAATTACGTATTTTTGGAGACTCAGGGGATCAATGCGCACCGACCACCCCAACAAAGATATAATATGGGAGGTCCAAACATCATACCCTAAGCTATTTAAAACAAACTAGTCAACAGCAGAGATAAGGGTGGTGTATATAGCGTTCCGTGGATTTCTTCTTTTTTCCCCTTCTCACACTACAATATCGTTTCTCCTGAATCTGGAGCGACATCACGCTCATTGGTGCACTGAGCTTTAAAAAATTATTAGGTCCTTCGTGGGGGCTCACAATACACAATTCGATTTACAGTCTTGCCAGTGCTTTTACCAAACTGCTCAAACGACGGTTCTTACCCATTTCAGAACTCAATTTTATCAGGTCCCTCAAAAACAGTTCAGATCTGCAATACTGTGCCCGTGCTCTTTCACAAGATCCGCACTGCGCGAACGCAGAGATAGGGCTTGATGTGTGCACTATAATACTTCACCGTGATCAAATCTGCATTCCGTCTGTGCAATTGAAAGCCCTCCGCACAAGCTCCCACTCTCCCCAGCTGTTGGAAGAATTCATTGGGACTGCAACCACCGGTGACCCGAATAGGTGGGACCGGCCACCACAAGCACGCCACGCCTGCAGAGGGCCTCAAATGAACAAGCCCTTCCTGCAAGCACTCTTGACATAGTGGTATCCCACAATGGCTGGTTGGACAGTTACGACAGCCGCGACGCATCACGACCACCAATCGTTAGGTAGATCCACCTACCTGCAATTGCGAATCACAGCGGTACACAGTGATGTGAAGGTATGATATATAGACCATAATCGACCATTATATATGTTTCTACTCCATATCCCCTCCATCCAGAGGTTATGTTAACCCTCAGCCTCTATAAACAGATAGTTACTACCTTTATCACACGATGGTGCGTCCCTGTACTCCGGGACTCCCCTGCAAACCTCGGCCGTACATACCTCTCGTAATCGAATCTCCGCGCTTGAATTACAATCCAACTGATAGTGCTGTCATAGAGTCTCCAGCACGAAGCTGATCCCCGCCCAGCCATCCGCCACAGCCAGCGGAATGCTATCGCGCCCATCACGAGCAACGTGTCTCCCAAAATGCACCCGACGCAGATCAACAGCAGTGTCCGAGGAGCAAGATATATCTGGTCCTTCCATAAACAAACCCAAACCCACCCCCGGCCGAATCGCCCCCCACCTTTGTTTAAAGCTTATTAAACTCGTGTGATCTGAAACAATCAACGCCAGCAGTTCCTATACGTGTTAACCTCCCCGGGCACATACGCCATGTACTGATAGATACCGATAGCTGAACTATGCTGTCAACGGTCTTTCCTATACATGTGAGACTACCCCGCGCCACTGCACTGACACTGAGAATTTGTGGACACACTAACTGAGAGTGACGTAGCGTCCCTGAATATGTTAACTCCCTCCCCGCGCATCATTACTTTGGCGCACCACAGACAATACGTGGAACACGGGGGAGACTTCGGACTGACCCCGGCTCTCCACCACGAGACGCCACAATAGACCTGGATCTAGCGCTCCGACTTTGCTCTCCGAAGACCCTAGTGACACCACAATTACACCGGACCACTTAATCCACCACCCCCCCTCTCTGTCTATGTAACTCTCTTGCAAATACAAACTCTTGTTGTGTGCTTATCTTGGCCTATCAGCACTCTCGATGTCAGTGGTGGGAGGGGAAACTTCTGCCTCCACCTGACAGGTAGCTATACAATTCTGTATAGGCCTCGTCCTTACACTCTACCGTCTCTGAATTTGTCCACCTCCAACCCGCGTGTGTATCTTTTATGAGTCGCGCTGACTGTTTATATACAACATGAGTTAAAAATTACTCATACCCCAACTCTCAGTTGCTCTGTGGTCCACCTATGACCTCAATAAGCTGCTATCCACAATGGTACCGAATTGTTTGCAATGTTATTACTGTTAAGTCAGTGCGCGCATGTGTGTGGAGCCCTAAGTGGACAGTGGGATTATCTTGTCCGGCTGACATGAGCCTGTCGCCATAATACTGTATGCTGTACTTACTGCATTAGCTGTTGTGGGAAATCTTTTAAGAGACCGAGTGGCGTATATACTGAGGAACAAATTCGACATCTGCGGGAACTTGTCTGACTCTGCTTTCTCTGCCCCGATCTATATCTGGCAAATCCCCCCAGTGAATGAAAACAGTGCAAGAGCCTCGTCAAGCCCCAGTACAGGGGGGAACCAGGACAGGCACTAGAATCTATCTGAGGGCGCATTAAACCTAAATCAGCCTGCGTTCTCCCATCGATACGTTCCGAAGATAAATTATTCGCTCCCGGTACCGTCCCACCCAAACCCCCACCAACCCCCCACAAGCCGTCGTGTCCCTAGTGGCGTCGGACCGCGTCTGACGCGAGAATAACCCAACCCAGTGCGTTCCCTCGCAAGACCAGCGCTACACAAGTATCCGATCCACAGGATATTAAATGGGAACGGCACGCACGCACCATACCTAATTCCAAAGACTATCTTTGCACCTTACATTATAAGAAAAAACAATACGTAGTAGCCGCCCCACAGGGGCACACCAGACAGCACTAAACGATTTGCCCTGTATCCGCAAACCAAATCGAGAAGGAAAACGAACAGTATACCAAACCATAGCTACATAATCTACTACTACTGGCGAGGAATCCCGCCTTTACTCGAAGATTCTGCACACCAAGCATATGGTCTTACCAATATACACCGACATCCCTGGGGACCGCGGGACGACAAAGGTCTTCTCCTAGAGGTAGCCACCACACATACCAGGCGCTCCATCCTTCCGAATAGTCGGCAGAAAATTGTCGTGTGCAAGGCATATATCGAAGAGATATACCCGCGAGCACCGGAGGGTGCGCATCAGAAAATACCTGATCCCCTCATAATGGCATATATCAAGCCTGTTAGAACCGCTTACACAGGTAAACCCCATACATCCGCCGCCTCTATACCAGCCCACGATGGCCGCCACCGCCGTCCTACACACCGTACACCATGGGGTGCGATCTGTCACCTTATATACGTGGTAATGCAACAATCCAGGAATGCGCGGAGTTCTTCATTCTGCATATAATTGTGGTGTGCCCGTCACCGGCCACACCGCACCATTATTTCTCAATCACCTGCCGCAGAAGCTCCTCGCATCCCCATGACTGTGGTCCGTGCCTGACCCTCCCGCTCCCCACAACACCCATCCCACAACCCCCATCTCACACTCCCACCCAGCCACTAGCGCTCCACCCTTTCCCCGTCAGGGTCCACCTCCCCTCCTATCACTCCCTAACTCCTCAAAGCAACCCCCCCTATTATCCGCAATCCTCCTAATCATCTCCTCTTTCTACCCAAGTGCCCGGATTAACACGCCAAAAGGGTATCGTGACCCTCCACAGTGACCTTAAGCCTGTCTCGGAACGCAAGCAAAAGACCCGCCTGATCCTGACACCGCAGAATTGACGCTTTATCCGCGTACCTCCAGGTACTCAATTTTCTTCCGGCAACCTCAATCGTGCCCCACCTATCGCCTCCACAAACCCAACTCTACTGACAATACCCCCCCCCCGAAGCCCGCTAGCTGCCTAAACTCCGAAACCGGCAAGCCGACAGGAACATCCGATAAACGCATCCTCGAAGAGGAGCAAATCAGACTCTGACACCACATCACTCTCAAGCACGGAACTCGACACCAATATTAGATTCTACTCAAAACCCCCTCTAACTCCACCTCCACAGCCCAGGGCCCCCCCCGCCTACCGAGAATCCCCCCAACACAATCAACTTTCTGCTAATAAAACCACCACGACCAAACGACCCCGCCCTGCCACGTCCTTGATATGCGTCCACGGGCACCGTAACAATGGTATTCGTCGGCCCTTTCCAAATCCGTTTCCACAGTACACCACGGTTGTACCAGATAACTTCAGTATCAGACATGAGGTATCCAACTGACGGACATAACACCACATCGCGTTAATGTAACTAAGTCAATCCCAAGATTACATCCCCGGGTACCCAAAAAAAATAGACCGAGCGGTCACCCAATCCTCCAACTAAGCAACAACAAATTGTGTGCTGCTGGCCATACGGCTAACCCCTCCACTGCGCCGCCGCACCCGCGCACTCCATTACAGGTGAGGATTGCCACACCGAAATTATTCAAACAGCCGCATCACCACCTCGGGGAGACAATTGCTTGTCCCACTGGTCTCCCGGGACTTTCCTCTAGCCGTAGGCCGTGATACCTACATGCTGTAGGCCCCAAGTATGCCCTGACTCACACCGAGTTATGGTCGAAATCTCATTAAGGGTCCGTCATCTAAATAGTAATACTCTATTCATTCTGCTCTCAGAATACAGCTCGCCTCGGTTGAAGCGCCTCGTAACCGAATCATCTTTCCTAATCTGCTTTTGTCCCTTTGATACCGGCCACCTGGATGTATTCCGGTAACCTACACTAGAACCCCGTCGCCGCGACAGATATTATTTGAGATACACCTGAATAAAGGAATTTATAGCCGTCAACCTCAAATCATACCCAATCTCTCTGAAATCAAGAATAGTTACTGATAACCCTAAAGAATGTCCTAGCCCTTATCCCTCCGCTATTGCAATCCAAGGGCCCGCTTCAGTTGATGTATAATTAGTAACCATTTGCCTCGAGGAATCAGTGCCCACCCCCCTCTTCCCAGATCCCAGGTTTTCATCACCAGCAGCAACCCGGGTGAAATCAGTTATAAACAGCCTGAGTCCAAGCCGCGGAGGGTCAACAATTAAGACAACACCGCATGGATGCGTGACAATACGACCCGCGTAATGTCACCAATGTTGTCTCCTATCAAGCTACCTGTGTCACGTTCCACGATCCCTCTACCACATGTGTTTTCCACATCTGGTGTCTGGTTCATACTCCTGTACCCTCGATGACACACACCTACTGTCCGTTCTACTACAGACAATGTGCCAGATACAGAAACCCTAAAGCGCGATGCACCCTCCGTGCACTGATCCTACCAATCTCGTCCACAGGAGATTCAAATGCAACAGACTCGCCAGTTTCCTGCCGCCACCTAGATTGCACGCCCTGGCGTTTGAACCAGAGTTCCCTAGCAACTCACAACCTATTGCCATACAACTACTCTCGCGTGACATCACTATATTGGTCAGTACTAACTCAAACAAACATCCTGGGGCCCAAGGCAGCACTCCACCTCAGTAGCTTACTATGTACAGGGCAGTGCTTACTTCCAAGAATCACTACCCCCAACACGCACTGATAATCTTAGTCGGAGCCTTAATCGAATGGCTCCCAAGGATCAGTCATACTAGTTACGACAAACCCACATTGGGTTCTCTCGTTACCTATTAAGATCTCTGTGCTTTTGCCACCTCCCAGCAAAGGCTCAACCCACGCTATGACTCTCTGACACAAGCGGCTTCTGATTGAGATATAGACAGGCCCAACAAGTCATTAGAAATCAAAACAACTACACAACAACCTGAAGACCTAAATCTATTTCAAAACTCATACCGCCCCAGATTACGTTTATCGGGGAGGAATCATTTAACCAAGAACGCTATATATTAATAGTGAAAGGTTTTTACGCGCCACGTCACCAAAGCAAAGGAAGCTGAAAGACAAGGGAAAATACAAAGCCAACACTATGCTCTAATAGATTGCAAAAAATGAATCGTCACATGATGCGGTCTTCTTTAATGTCCCCCTACCCTTCGCTATCACCACCCTACAACCTCTTAAAATACACACCCCTAACCCTCCCAGCCACACCTTTCAACCACGAGACTCCCCCCCCACCCCCCATCTCCCCTCGCTCCCACAGCATATCACAGATCCTACCACCACCAACATTTATTTACCTTCAATGTATTCGGGGCTCGCCATCTCATACCACTACACCCCAAACCACCACACGACCCGACTGGACACCCATCTCCAACACTAAAACCCCCCCCTCCCATAAGCCCCCCGCTGAAGCACCCCCGCCGCCCGCTACCTTCCCCACCCCACCACTCCCCCCACACCCCCTGTCCCTAGCTCACACCAAAACCCCACCCAATCATGAGGATAACCGCCGCCGCCCCACCCCATTTACCCACACTACGCACACACCCAGCGCACAACACACCACCACAACAACAACAACACCAACGATAAACACAACCGCCCCCCCCCGTCCCCTTCGACCCACCACCCCCACACCGCCCAGACGCCCGGGACCCCATGATCCCAACCCCCTTCCAACCCCCCTCGCCTGCCTCTGCCCCCCTCCGCCCCACTCCCCCCGCTCCAACCCCAACCCCTACCTACACAGTACCCCATTCGCACGAACCCAAACTCCAACCCCTGACCCCCTCGCACCGCCGCCCTCTCATACGAAAGGGCAAGTGCACCAGTCCCCGCCCTGCTCCCACTTACCCTCTTCTCCATCCCAAATCTCACCATCTCCCACTCCGCCAATCGTCCCCTGCCCCATACACAGCAGTCCTAAATAAAATATCCAACCCATTCTTTCACTCTCTTCCACCCCCGCCTCTCACCCCACCGCGCCCCCCTTTGCGACCTCTCACCACCCCGAACAAGCTTACCCTCTATGACCGACAACATCACTTCCATACCACCTCCCCCCAACACCCGCCCCTGCTCACCACCTTGTTACAACCCCCCATTTCACACAAACCCCATAATCACCACCCCCCACCCCCCCTCCCCAATCACCCAATACACCTCGACCTCCACCTTCCCTCCTTACCACCTAAAGATCCTTCACCACCCATTTTCCATTACACCCTTACCGACGAATTACCCTTCAAACTGCCCCTTTGCCTCGCAGCCTCAAACTCACTACCCTATTACTCCACCGCACCGCCACCACCCCCAAATATGGAGTACTCCCCATTAACAATGGGCCTAATCGGCACAATAACCCGATGGCTAAAGTGCGGTGGAGGACCGCAGCCAAGGTGAGACCCAACTGCTTGGTAGCTTGTGGAAATAGTTGGGCACCAAATGTTTCAAGAGAAAAAGACATGTTGACAGCCCCTTACCAGCATACCACTACCCAATGAGGGACCCCAACATCCCACACCCATCACCTGTCCTGAAAGGGGGTCGGGACAACACCAAAAACCAACCCACTCGGAGACCAGACACCCAACCAAAGCCGCAATTATTGTCACCACTCACCCAACTATCCATCACACGACTCCCACCCACCCCCCCACCCACCCACCCCATCCCATCCATCGGCAGCATCTGGGGCAGAACTGCTAGTTTGTGGTGAACAAGTCGCACCTCTCAACCCACAGTAGCAAAAGAGGTTCCTCCTACGGTATTTCCCATCCTGGTGGATCTCAGGGGCGTCCACATCCGTTATACACCACCCAAAAAATTGCTCCCCCCTACTATAGATATTTCACCTTATCAACGACACCCCTTTCACGTATGATTGGATGACATCAATCGGGGGTAGTAGGGACAAAATCACCAGCAAAACAGCTCGCCTTAAAACCCTGATTCTCTTACCGTAGCCCCCAACTCTCGGAACACCGTCTCTCGAGAAAGTCTGTCTGCTACACCCCCACATCAACAATTTCTGGTATCCCAGAACCAACCTGCCCCCTCTACAAATCTTATCAACGGGTCCGATATTTTACAACACGTAACCCTAGAAGCTGGCAAATATTTTATTACTGATGAGTGCGGCAACATGCACCCTATATTCTCCATTCACGCTCTACCTTATTCCTTCCAGCAACATCCTACTTTTAATTCTCAATCGCCACCGAGGGGGAGACACTACCTCCCATAATTATCTGCATCAAATCCGAGCTTTAACCCGCTGCATGGCCTGTTACATAACAAGAAACCCAAGCATATCCAACCCAAATTACTCCCTCTCCAACCCCCAAATAACTCTACCCTGTCTTCAACTCCCCACCCAGCCTACCTCTTCCCCTCCCTCAACAACATCTCGAAAAGTCCATCAGTAATTCTTCTAAGTTTTTGTCTGCTGCCGCACCTGAACGTCATGTGTGGGCGCTTCTTTACCGTTTCCCAGTGGTTGTATGCTACCAGATGAAATACCTGGGACTCCCCCAACCCCAGAATCCCGCGCAAATATACCCCCTCCCCTCAAGCTCACAGGACCAGAAGCGTCTGAAGATACACAATTCATCACGGCACACTACCTTTGGAGAAAGGCCCGGTGGGCTCATACGTATTGCACTTCAGCCTTGCAAATGACTCCGTGCTGTTTCCATTCAATGTCTTGTACGCTCGTCCTGGTGTGTGGTCTAACCGGTCAACACCTGATAAATATCGATTGGCTACAATTGTATAACAAGATCAAATGCGATAAGCGCATTTCAACTCCCAATATACTCCCAACATTTAATCTCTGTTTCACCACAATACTAGGAAACACAACCTGTTGGTCCTCTCCCAATCCTGAACATACGTTTCCTCAGCGAGTCCCCACCCTCCCCGAGCGCAGTGACAAAATATTCACTACACAAACACCACCTATTCGCCCCCCCTTCCAACGCCACACCTACCAACCTAACACAACTTGACCTTCCCTCACCCCCCCCGAAGCAAGCACCATCACTCTCGCACAGAACAACCCGTAATCTGAACTTAGCATCAACCCGACTACCAGAACCAAGCGGACCCCATTAATAACACAGGAAACACCAAAGCACAAAAACAGAATACACAAAGCCACAACATGAACCGGGTGCGTAACATCTTCAATGCCCAGATCTCTTCACAGTTATGAAAGACCTGGCCAATTTCTTTTTTCAGTGTTTTCCCCTATTCATCTTGGACTCATCCAATTTCTTCTTTTTATTTACTTCCACATCTGAACTCTCTGACACATGTTAACCAATGGACCAAAGATACCTCCATGCCGCGCCCAGAATCACAACCAACCCACTTATTCCCCATGCTTGAAACTCTCTCTTCTCTTTCACATCTTTCACTTTACTACTTATCACCATTAGGGTGTTAGCTTATCCACCCCTCGAGTCCTACGCATACCTTCACCACGTACCTGTAGGTCTCGATAGACACGTCTGCTAATTTGGCCCCATCGACCTAAGCCACCCCTGATGGTGTAATTCACTCTCCCGTCGTTCCCCTACGCTTGCAAAGCAAGCAATCCTGCTTCCTACCTCTCCCAATGTTCCAAACGTCTCTACAGCCTCGACAAACCGAAGTTAAGCTCTAAGAAGTAAAGGTCAAACTTTTCCAATGGTGTCCCATTACTAAGTCCCTAAACCAGAGTTCGTTTTTTCTAACCTGGGCTGCATTTGTATATTATATCCAACCTATCAGGAACTCAAACCATCTGACAGATTAAAGGAAACAAGCTATAATTGTTTCTGTCCAGTGTCTCTTATATCCACTCCACACAACTCATCCAATGCTGCAAATCATTCCTTGGACTTTAATCACCTCCTCACATAAAGAAAGTGGATACCCACATGACACTATCATAGTGCTGTTGCAACCCCCTCTATATCCACCTGATCCGTACCGCTGAAACAACTGCGCCCAATGGAAGACGCATTCCGGTGTGCTCACACCCACAAGTCTCTTGCACCTATCCACATTTAATACTGCACGAACAGCTGCCCTTGGCAACAAAAAATCTTCTGAACGAACATCCCTTTCAACACATGCACCATCTACTGGGCCTAATCCCAGACATTAGATATATCACCACTTAAGCCCTTCTCACACCTCTACTATGTTCCCAGAAACTTTAACCGCAGGAAGGCCATGCGCTTCTTTCTCGTGAGGTCTTCAACAATCCCATCCGGGAAAAACACCACGCCCACAGCGCCCTGTCGGGTTTTACCTATCAACCACTCCCTAGCACGTCCGCCTCGATTTTCCGCGCCCCCTGCACAACGCCTACTTCTCTCCCCTTATTTTCCTTTTTAACTTTCTTCTACCTACCTTGTTCTTATAATCTTCTCCCGCCCGTTTAGATCTCAAATGCGCCACGCCCCTAACTCCGATTCTCCGCCGCCCAAGTACTTTTGCTTAGGATAAAGTGCGACCATCACTCTCTGGTTTGTTGACATTGATTTTTATTCATAAGCTCCATGACTCGTTTGGCTGCTGATTCTTCCTCCTTCCCCCATAGACACCCTCGCTGTCGACATTCACCCCCTGTCTTACCTCCCATACCCGCCTCAGTGCTCAGGGCCACTTTCTTTTCGCTATTACAGCATTCGCCCACCCGTTATTATATACTCGTTTTTTGTTTTTACTTCACCCCCCACCCAACCGACCGCAACAACACGGACCGCCCCTCCACGTACAAAACAAATCGAACTCTTCCGCACAACCTTCCCCCCGGCTCCCCCCCGGCCCTGCCACCCGGCAGCCCAGCTTATTCCCCCCGGACAGTTTCCTCCTGGCCTAGTGGTTACCACCAGCCCCAACCGGAACCATAGACTTTTATTTTTTTTTCATCCTTTCTACTCCCGCGCTTTCTCTTTCTTCCTCAACTTCTTTATTTTTTGTTTTTTGTTGGTGTTCGGTTTTCCTTTCCCCTCCTAGCCCCCCCGTTGTGCAGTCCTCGCGGTCCTCTTTGCATGCAGGTTTTTGTCCGGTATTGAGACCCTTTTCTTTTTAAGTTCTCTCTCTTTTGTGGATGGTCTCTTCAGCTTAGAGGTGTGGCTCAACCTGTTGCATTCTACCCTATTTTTGTTTTCTATGTCGTTACTCTTTTTAGTGTTAGGATGCATTAGTCTGCCCAAATCCTCTTCTCGGCATCCATCCATTTTGAGCAATCTTATATGCAGTGCTCATTGCTTCTTTCGCCTCTTATCGTTTCTTTTTCACGATGTACCACTATCTCACCCGGCAACAACTCTTCATGCACATCTCCTCAAAGGGGGGAGAGGAACCATGGGAATTAACCGAACGCCTCAAGTTCACAAACCTGATGTCCCCCCATCGACTCGTTTACTCCAACCCTTACTGCAAGACACTCCGGAACCACAGAATATGTCTACTACATCTACTGCCAAATCTCAACGCACCCCAAGCGTGCTGAACCTAGACTCCTTTGACAGCATGGCCACAAGGTAATGCCGAAATGAATGAGCGGCAGATGATTCCCTACCGGTCTTACTCTTGCGCTCCACGTCAACCCTACCACTCGATAAAGAGCTATTCTGCTCTGCACATCGAAAGCAGGTGTACACACCGCTCCCCAAATAGTGATAACACAAACCACTCAAGCCATTTCACCCTTAGCAGTCGGTGGCTCCCCCCACCATACCAACCCATCAACCTCCCCCCAACCACCCCCCATCCACCCCCCTGCCCCGCCACCCCGACAGTATGAGAGGTTCCACACCTAAGCACCAACTTAAACCCACCAGGAACCCCACGTGTTCCCGAAACCCGATCACCCCCCCTGTAAGGGGGGGGGCCCCACCCCTATTCACCCACAAATATAGGTCCACGTGCCCCATTCACCCCGACCCCCAGCAGGACGAATCCCACACCCCCGTCCCAAACGCCCCGGTCCGAGGACGCGCCCAGACCTCCGCAAATGACCCCCCCCTCCATTCTACGTCCCCCTCGCCCGTCTTGCCGACCTTCCCCCACCCACCCGATCTCCTAAATCAGATATATGAGTCACAGAACAGCGCACCAACGGGTGAATTATAAGACCGCTTCACCACGACTACTTCTTTTTGTGGCACTTGACCCATAGATATTGAGGTCTACCATTAACATCATGCATAAATAAAGAAGGAATTTTACACATAAACAACCTCACAAATTACTCCCTCAGGACACACCGGTGGAAAGCTGCCTCTCTTACATACCAAGGGCTCATGGAAGCTATTGGGACTACCTATCCGGTAGCGTTTCTCAAAGTCACGGCACAGGAAATGTAGACAGCACAGATATCAAGAGGTAAATCCATTAGCTGGACGCAACGCTGCCAAACAAATCCGCCCTTGGCGTGATCATTTTGCTGTCTCCCAGACCACGTACTCCCGCCTAGCACCAATCAGACAGCTCCCCCCACACCCGGACAGTAGCAATATCGCTGAGCCACCCTTACCTCGACACAAACTACACCGGCACACCAGCCGACGGAACGCGCAGATATAAATTGCAGGCTGCAAATCAACAGCTGAAGCAATTCCCTCCACCCACAATACCTAAATACACAAAACAGCACGACTCCACCCCTTCCCAGTTACTTAAACCTCCCACACACTAATAACACCTCTGACCCGGCCAAAGGTACTTACACAAGCGAAGACAAAACGAAATCCAGTGTGGAACCGGAACACGATGGGCGGCGCGCGACCTCGCTTCGGAAGGACACAAGAAACCTTGGGCTCTTGGAAGAAGACAATCGTAATCTCAGACTGTCTGCCAAGAAGGCTTGCTATCCATCGCCGTACACCACTCCTGCGCAGGCACCTGGGTGCCCACACACCCACTGCCACCCCCAACCACCCCCGCCCCACCAACCCCGCCACCAGCCCCACCCACCCCCACCCCCCCGCCCCCACCCGCCCCCGTCCCCCCACCCCCCCCTCCCAACCCCCCCTCCCCCCCCCCCCCCCCCTCCTCCCCCATCCACACCTCCCCCCCCGCGACAGCGCAAAGCAAATCCACCCCCCCCCCCATACGCTATCACCTCACATCGGTGACGCCAACCAACTTCTACCCCCTACCCCCCCATGCATCCCGGCACACTTCAGTACCCGACCATTGACGCCTCTATAACCTTCGAGCCACTCGTCAGGTTTAGCGAATCCCCACCGCCCAACCAGCCCTACTTCCACACTGCACCAGGCACGCACGGCACGTACACACACCCGCACCTCTCCCCCACACCCCGCCCCCCCACCCACCGGCCCCTCCCTAGCCCCACCCCTAGCATCCTTCATACCAACCCACGCCGATTACCCGTCGTCACCCCCCCCGTTCGCCAAACCTAACCACCCCCCCCCACCCTCTCAGTCGGACCCGCCCCTACTTCCCCCTAACTCCGCCCCCCGACCACCCCCCCCCTCCCCCAGGCCACTCACCCCCCCCCCCACCCCCGACCCCCCCAGACCCCAACCCGCGGGCATCCACCGAGTAATCGCATTCGCGATGAGTCCCAGTACGAACTATCGCTACTCTTTCCCGGCATGGTCACCCCCTGATATGCTACCCCCCATGCTCACCGTCACCTAACATCACGGCACCCAAGCGTTCAGCATCACACCGACCAAACCCCTGACATTATCCGCAAATAGCTCGTCAGATCCACTCTGCCGCGCTAACCCCTCCTGAGCGTCGCATCCAGAAAAGCGCACCCCACCTCTCCGCAGCTCAGCCTCCCTCACGCCCCTCCTCCCCCCCGTCCTCATATTTTGCGTCTGTAACTCACTGCTGTCCTGTACTTGCCTGCGCGCCCTACCTACACCTTGGGACACTCTCCGCACACCTCGCCTACCTCCACCCCCTCCCCCACCCGCACCCAAAGCCTCTCGGCAACCCCGGAACCAATTGGCAAAGACATGCAACGCCACCACTGCACAGACCCCATATCTACTTAACCACTAAAACGCAGTCCAGACACATCTCTCCTCCCCCCCCCTCCCACCACCCCCCCCCCTACAAACAAATTTCCTCGGTCTCCCTGGCAAGATCTGCTCTCTCCGCCTATACCACCCGCATTACCTACCCCCCCATGTCAGCACCCACCACTTCCCCTCCAAACCCACCATCCTGCGGTCCCTTCAGCGCCCCCACTACGGAAGCTCGCTCTGCCTCTCGCGGCTCCCACCTCCCCGCCGATACCCAGACGACTACCGATAGCCGCTCACTGACTTCACCAAAGGGCTCTAACGACTACAACGTAGTACACACATTTTGTAATTTGCACTTCCGCTCAAGCCATTCGTGCTCTCAACTCTCGTTCCTGTAACGTGTCGCTTCCCCCCTTCTTTTTTTCTTCCCAAGAGCCCTCCATTCACGATAACAGTCGGCGAGCATACACCAACCAACCCACCTCCACCCTCCAAATACCTACCCTCCCCATATCCCCCCCCCTACGAATCCCCTTTCTAACCCTGGGGACCAACTCGTGTTACGCGCAAACCAGCAAAACACACTGTCGAGACGCGCGACTATGTTTTCGGAGCCCCCAAGATCTTGAGGTCCCACTTCATACGGTTCCCGGTGTTCCTCGCTGACTCACACCTATCAGCAGTGAAGCTTGCCGGATGGACCGGGATACCACACGCTCCTCCACTCCTCGTCCGCCTCACTCAGTG
>WSYH01011798.1:0-20084 GCA_036426205.1 Ascaphus truei
GGAGGACAGGACTGCCAGGGTTCACCCTGATGTGTATGAGCCCTGGCAATTACCGGAATAGATGTCACTCTGGGCTAATGTGCACTCTTGCCTGTAGTGAAGCCTTAAAGGGAGTCGAACTGTCCCATGTTATTACCGCTAGGTTTCATGTCAACTGAGGTGGACGGAGAAACGTTTACCCCAGTGTTTTGCCTCAATGTGGCCTGTTCCCTGAGGGGAGCGCTTGGCGTGGGAGCCCCAATGTGAGTGATTTGCGGTGCCTGGTTCTTAAGAGCCAGTCCGTCCCAGCTACGGAACCACAGAGGAAGAGAAAGACGGCCCTGATGGTTCTACCGGGCGGGGTGAAGCCGCTACTACTTATTCTTCACAACTTCAGCGATGGGAGGGAGGGAGGGGCCGTGTGCCCAGATGGACTTTCCAGACCCTGAGCCGGAGCTGCCGAGGCCGAGCTCCAGATGTTTGAACCCAGCTTCGGTTCCAGACCCTGTTCCCTAGCGGGACCACAGAGACCAGAACTACAGCATCCCTTAACATCCCAGGGTAGGTGTTTGTACCCCCATCCTTGTCTAGGTTATTCCAGCGACCAGCCGCTCGTGGTGAGGCCCTTGCCAGCGGACCACTTTGTGAGTTCACGCGGGGGATCCCACCCACCTCAGCTGTGCAGACCATGATATGGGCCCGAGTGCCCTGCAACGGCTAGTCGGCCTCCACCCGAGGTAAACCAGCGGGTCCAGGCTTGGGGACAGTACCTGTCAACAACGAAGGGTAGTTTGACTGCCCAGGGGTTCGGTGTGAGCTCCCCGGTGGATAAACGTGGGGCCTTGTGACCAAGTAGGGTCACCCGGGCATGGGCTCACCCCCGTCATCGCGTCCTGCGGAGGTGTCTCCCCCAGATATCTCTGCAGACCAGGAACTAATCCGACCTCCTCAGGTTCCGTACAATACGTACCGGAGTCTGAACGCTTACTCCTGCACGATGATCTCCAAGGCTTGGCCTTTCAAGACACGGGCCGGGCACTAGAGGTTTGCGGGCGCCGAAGGATGTCACCATTAACGGGATGGCTGGAGCGGATAAAGACTGGTGTCTGAGAAGCGCTCTGGATTTTGGCCTCTCCCCATGTGCATGATGGAGCGGTATCTCGGTCGCCATTTGTGGAACCGCGGCAAAGACTAAACCTCCCGTCTCCCGTGAGATCTAGACCGGGTATCCTGCAAGGTCATCCCAGTGACCCCTTACTTTTTTTTTTCGTCATGGGGGAGGCGGTGTTTACGGAATAACTTGATCTTGAGCTCCCAAAGACTCGCAGGGTCCAAGGTGGGATAACCCTCACACCCATCATTAGGGCACTCACTCGTGAGACCAGCTGGTCCTCGGGTATCCATTCGAGTATGTTGGGTCCGTGAACAAATGCTATTGTAATGTGATGTACTGTTTCTATGCATTTTCATTGTGTACACTATGTATGGTTTCTACCCAGCGAGGTGCGTTGGGATTCTGCGAGGGGAGATGTAACCCCGTGTATTTCTGATTCAACTGACCCCCCTCCGCGAGTGCCGAGTGGTCCGCGGGTGCCACCGAGGTCAGTCGACGGACCCGCTGGCTCTTCGCGAGGGTTGGGCCAGTGCAGGGAGCAGCGCAGCTTTCCCTACCTTTGGCCGGTTGCCGAGGACGGCGATCGGGCCTTTACTAAGGCCGCGTCGCGTTGCTACAGGCCCGGCGGCTATAACAGTTCTCCGCATTGCGCGATAGCTTCACGCATGTGCAGTGCGCCCAGCGCTATGGAGAAGTCGCTCGAGGGCAGGCCCTAGGAGAGTGTAGGTTCGGCGGCCATTGGTAGTTCGCCTCATGCGCGGGCAAGTGCGCACGCGGGCCCCAATACACAGACAGCCTCCTGGGGGAACTACAACTCCAGGAGGCATCGGGAGATAGCAACCCAGGTGCCTCATAAGCGTCCCATAGGGCTGGAGGACTCTCAAGCCCGGGAAAAGGATAGAGACAGTTTTGGCGGGCTTTGCGACAGGCCAGTCAGGCGGAGGAGAGGAAGGAGAAGGAAGGGGCGGGAGCGAGTTGCTCCTGCACCAGGTGAAGGGGTTTTCCTTAGGTGCCCCAGGCAGGCCCAATTCCCTGTAAGGCAGGGGGTACTGAAGAGGGACGCCCTAGATAGGGAGGTCACCCTTATTTGTGTAAGGTTCCATGTTTGGTTGTCAGTGCCAACAGCGGGGAGTGCTGTGAGCACGACAAATAGCACGTGTGTGCAAGTGGGTTATGGCTCTGTTCCATGCCAGGTTGCTGTAAATTGAGTGTTGCATGTGACGCTGCATGTACTGAGTGCAGTGGGTTGCAGCGTGTGTTACGTCTGCATGCTAACTGGTTAGAGCTATGTGTCGGCTTCAGCGGCTGTTTAGTATCAGTGAGATATGAGTTACAGTTAGGGACTGGGTAGGAGGGAGGGTGGCAGGTTATTAACCCCGCATGCCCTGGAGTTTACCCAAGCCACCATAGGGTTGCGGTAAGAGGTGACCGGCCCTATGTTAGGGTTGCTTGTTCCCGGAAACGGTTGGACCCACGTTTGGGTCCACAGAGACTGTGTTCCCGAGTGGGGCCGGCTCGATCGGTCCGCACGTGCAGTAGTTCGGGTATCCACGTTGGGGTCCCCCGTATAGTATCACCTGGATAGGATCAGACGGATGCTCGCATCGTCTTGACCCTTTGTGAAGATATGGTTTTTCAGGCCCGAGCACCGGAGTGCTCAGCAGTAACATTGTATCATCAGTGCACCACCGTGCCCTTAACTAATTTAAGTGACTGCGCATCCACCCTGACCTCCGTAGGAGTACGGACAAGTGGGTGGGGGATTACCGGACACTGGTGTGGCAAAACCGATAAAGGTAAGGATATATGTGTTGGGTCAATATTTGGCTGATTGCATGTTAGAGTGGGTAAGGTTATGTCGCGTAGGTTTTCTCTATTTCTCAAGTAAAGTGTTATATCATATATGTGTGTTGATGTATTTCTTACCCCAAGGGCTATCGTACATAACTGGGATCCTGGGTAAGTGGAGCGCTTCACCAGGGTAAATGGGTAAGGGTTACCCCGCACCCAGCAGCGTGAGGCTCAGATCTCTGGAGCCAACATGCCCCACCGTATGGGGACTGGTTAGACCACAGGTGCCAATTTGAGATTTGGGGGGGTCAGACCGGTTCATAAAACCGTTACATTTATTAGCACTATCCATGTATAGAGCACTTAACAGCAGACATAAACTGATATACTGTACACATAATGAGATTAATGTCTTGACACATAAAAGTAACATTAGGACAAGGGTCCCATCCATGAAGAAGCTTAACATCTAAATCTTAATAAGAATGAGAAGTGAAGACGATCCAAGCGAAAGATGGGCTGGAGGCTCGTATCCATACAAAATGATTTTTGATCATCGCATAACATCAACAAGGCAAAACAAGAGGTCCTCTGCTGCCTTTCTCACCCAAAGAGTGCTTATTCAAAGTGACCACCTTATGAAGATCTCTTAAATACCCTGATGCTCCCTGTTGCTCAGTACATTCAGCCAAAAACACCTGTAGTCGGTGATAGAACCAGGTAATGGGTACAGTAGCCTAAATGGGACAAATAGACCCACCAAGTAGCTTAGTCAAAGTAACAACGAAGGAAAAATAACAAAATGGTTAAAGTGGAAAAACATAAGTAAAAGCATATAACGAATGCTATAATTTAAAAATAAATATAACAAATCTAATAAGAATCAACTTACTCACAAGTGAACTATAATTACATCTACAAACTAAGAATAAAATAACAAAATTAATAATAAAAATAACAATGAAAAAGAAAATAAATGCAAACGGGGGTAAAATAAAGACAGGAGGATACTAAAACCTATCATGTGGTAAACATTCCTATCTAGAGGGTGATCACAATATGTTGCACAATTAGGTAAATTTAATACTGTATTGGAAAAAAATCAAAATTGGAATACATCTTAGTATTAATAAAACAATGCCTAACGTAATTCTTATTATAGAATTGATATACGAAACTCCTAATATCATCATTGAAAAAATGCCCTAAAAAAAAAAAAAAAAAAAAAAAAAAGAAAAAAAAAAAAAAAATTAGAAATGAACACCAGAGATGATATATGACGAGTTATATCAAAAATCTACATGCAAACATTCATATGAAAAGCTATATTAAACTATAATACATAAATAAAAATATTAAGAAGGGAAACTGTATCCAGACCGTAGAGGGTGTTCCAGGGGGTTCAAGAACACTTGTCATGAGATGTGTGGTATAAGCCACGGAGCTATGCCATTTGCTATGTTAAAAGATGTGCATTTTCCGATATGGTTTTGAAGGTGGAGAGGGCTAGTTGGATATTGATGGGAAAGGCCATATCTCAGAGAGTGGGTAGTGAGTAAGAAGGTTTAGGTGGGAGAGCATCTTCAGATGCAAAGGTGTAGACAGAGACATTCTTGAAGTAGAACGCCAGCAATCAGGGTGGTGTATATGAGAAATTAGATCTGAGATGTGTCAACGAGGTGAGAAGTATGTACGGCGTGCTGCCCAGTTTATTCGGCATTTTTGCCCTTCTTGGCCGCAGCAGTAGCCTGGCGCGCGCCCGAGTGTGACTGGTGCGCGCCGAAGCAGCGGTAAGAGCGCCCTCCGTCGGGAGCTCTCCCTACCCCGCCCCTCCGCTGCCCCCGGTGCCCCTCCGGGTCCCCCGGACCCCCCTTGCCGCTGTCCCGCGAGTCGCGTGACCCAGGCTCCCTCGGGAGCCCCTGGACGGCTTGCAGGGGGCGCAAGCTCCCGAAGACGCATTACCTGGCGCGTCTATGACGCTCAGCACGCCGAGGGGCGCCACTAGCAAGCCGGGACTCTCCCGGCTTGCGGTACCGGACCACACGCAATAAATTGTGTCGGTACTGTTAGCCTAAAAAAGGCGAATAGATTTCTGTGCATAATACAGGATTTAATAGGAAGCTGGAGACAGATTTCAGCAGGAGAGACATGGACAACAAACCGTATTTAGGAGAGATAAGTGGATTCTAGCAAATTGTTTTAAGGATAGATTGGAGGATAGGTAGGGAAGACAGGAGGCCCGACATTAAAAGTACACAAGTCGAGATGGGAGAGATTGATGGCCAGTTATGAGTTTTAGCAGTAGAGCAACAGAGGAAAGGGTTAAATCTTTCCAATGTTTAAGGAAAAAATGTTTAGCACATTGTGAAGTGGAGGGAGTCAGTCACATTTGCCCAGGCAGTGTGCTTTGATACATTGTGGTGTGATGGTACTCCAACATTAATTTAGAATGGGCAGCAGTCAAGCTTGGAACATTTTTGCATGTTCATTTACAAGTTGTCCAAGGACCATCCATGAATGATATAGCAGAGAGACATTCAAAGACTTTTGGGCTGTACCGCATGTGTAAGGACAATGGTTTGAAAGATAATGAATGAGTCATCAGTGGGCAGAGGTGATATTTTACCCAAGAGATGTGATAAGGTTACCTAGAGATAGGAGTACAGAGAAATGAAGGGTACACCAACATAGAGTTCAAACGGATGAGGATGAGGAGGAGTGTTAAGCTACTAGAACACTGAGTACGAGGGGAAGGTAAAAGTAAAAATCCGGATAGATGCTCTGTTATAATACCAAGAGTATGGAGAATGTGAAATAGAAGAAGGGTTTGTCCCACAGTAATTAAATGCTGCAAGGAGGTTTGAGTATAGGAGCAAGTGAACTGACCTATGTCTTTGACAGCCATGGACGTCAATATTTATTTGGTTGAGGCTGTTTTGGTGGCCTGAGGCAGTTTGGGAGCCGATTGAGAGGAATCTTGGAGAGATAGGAGTAGATTATATAGCACCTTCCCACTCTGTTTAGGATGTCATCCACAGCATACGGTCCTTGTATTAACACACACCGAAAACTATCACAGCAGAATAGATCACACTTCCATCACGCTCCCATCCTGTCATTTATTATTTTGTTATTTTTAAACTACATTTTTGTAAAAAAAAAAAAAATTCCAAAAAAACCATAGTGTATACATATATTTACATTTGCACCATTAAAAGTTACGTTTTCAACAAACCGCATGAGAGTGCACCATTCAATGGGGCTTTTCTTTTTGGGAATAGTTTACCTTTCTAACTGCTCCTAACTGCTTTTCCTTTTTGATAAATAATATTATCTCAGCCCTCGGTGCACCATTTTGCCAACCTGCAGCATAGGCACACCTAAATATCCAATATGATTTAATTGTTGATCGTTGTGGCACCCTTTTTGTTTGTTGGACTATATATATATAATCACCACCCTTTGGTTGATGAAGTCCTCTAGAATCATCTAATGTCGATGGTATTTAAAAAAATATTCCTTCGAAGACCACATTATGCTTCTTTATCACTTTGGTTTCTTAATGCTTTAAAACTGCAGAGTTGTAGTCAAATGCTTTTCTCTAACCTATGTATCTTAAGCTTAGTGGTAACAGTAAATCCTAGTGTAATTACTCTGGAAAATACTTCATGTCAACTGGGATATGTCCTTTATTTGTAAATGTAGATTGTTTTGTGTTTTCCCTCTGCAACCTCCGCTGCCAGGCGCATCCTGGGGACAGGTTGTGGCTGGTGAAGTGTCCCCGGAAGTTCCGCAGCTGCCGACAGACAGGGCGCCGCCCATTTTGATAGGGCATTGGCGTAATATCCCTGTGCGATCCATGGAGGCAGAGCGAGTTTCGCGCAGCGCAGAAGTGAAGCGCTCGCTCATCTGGCCAATCACTAATGCTCTGAGGTTAGAACAAAAAAAACTACATTCCCAGTACCCTCAGCGAGCCACACCACCTTACACCATTGAACGAATAGTAGTGCAGATTGCTGGCAGGCAGAAAGGAAATCGTGGTGGGAGAGACCACGCTAGCCAAGAGCACCGATGAGCTAGTGGAGAGTCGTGTGTGTGCCAGGGGGATCAGTGTATCCACCTGCTTAGGCCAGATTCCCCTCAGGGCCCAGTGCATACCCTGAGTCCCCTTAGCTGTGTGGTTCTGTCAGGTAAGGCCATAGAGAAAGATACCATACATGCCCATACTGTAGAACAAACAGGGACACAAAGTTTTCTTCCCTGGCTGCTGTGTGTTGTGAACCTTAGTTTGGGGGGGCCTCAAGCTGCTGGGCAGTCCACTCGTGAGAGCTACCTGGTTCTGCGGAATCCTTTTTGAAGTCTGTTACCACCCGGCTGCTGGAGTAGCCGGAAGGTAATTTATACGTGCACCACCGGTACCTTCAGCGCTGATATCCCCCCGCCTTGGGGGAGGTTCTTTTGGGGACACTGGGGTTTAGTGACCAAGTGGTGAGTATACATTGGACACGGGTGGGGGTTCATGCAGTGGTGGGAAGGACATTACTCACTGATGAGAGTGCCAGTCCACTGGTGTAAATTAACTGAATATATCAGCTATTCATGTCAGTGATTATATGTGTTATTCTTAATCCGCGGAGACTACGGTTTTGCGGTTACTTCTTAGTAAAAAGTTACAACACCAAACGTTGAGGCTTGTATCATTATTGCTTACCTATGCAGGGTCTCCAAACCTGTCCTCAACTCAAGAGCCGCCCACAGGCCAGCTTTTATGGATAAATCCCTGTTTCAAGCTCATTGGCTCATCAGTGCCTCCGTGCTTGACTGCCACTGATTGCGCCAACCTGTGCTGACACAGGGTATCTATAAAAGCTGGCCTGTGTGCGGCTCTTGAGGACAGGTTTGGAGACCCTGCCCTAGGGCATCTTACTTTATTGGGGGATCCTGGTAGTGGGAGGCGCTGCCAAGAACGTCTTGTTACCACCCATGCTCAACAGTTAGCTGAGGCCCAGATCTCGCTGAGCCAGCAGGTACAATACAGCACTAGTAGTCGCTCTAGATCAGAAGGAAGAGGGCTCATTATTCATGGTGAAAACATGCTTGTTCTCTATCTGGCAAAGTCCAGGGTCTATTGCCAGCTGATTAGTTGAGAATCTTCATACAATTCTGTAAGTAAGTAATCTGTATAAGTAAACAAGAAAATCAGTGCTACTGTTCAGTGTCAAACATCAGATCTCCATGGTAAGAAATTCATCATAGATAGTGCTTGGCACTGAACAATTTCTTCATTAATATTATATGAGCATTGTACCCAGGTGTCCTTATGAGGTCATGCATTTAGTCACATATAGGGCCTATTCACTCCAATAAGTGCACTTGTTAAAGCAATTTTGCATGTGTAAGCTTTTCAGAAAGCTTCGATAAAATTGCAAATTGCTTGAAAACGGCTTTTTAACGAGTTTTAAAAATGTTCTTGCTATTACAAGCTGTGGCGGCAACGAACAAATGCACAAACTCCTCCTCTCCAGTTTTTTTTTTTGCGAGCAACGCTTTTCCATTAAGCTCTGATATGCAAACATGGGTTAAACACGCGTATTTTTTAATCTACTTAAGGTGGCGATGGATCGGAATGGCGATTTTGCATCAGAACGAAGCTTCTTTTATTTTTAATTGCATAGGTTTGATCCAGAAATCCGGACTGGCCGTCATTATTCCGCTCCGGAAACCCCCGCTTCAATACTATGCTAATAAAAAATTTAACACACAACGATCGCCTCTAAGAGCTGTGCAGGGATATTGCCAGCTCTCTCGTGGCGCTCTTACCGACTGCAAGAGCGAATAGACTGTTAAGTTTCATTTCGCTCATTAAGCAAACACAAACTCTGCTGGTATGGAGATTTTTTTTTAAAAACCAAACGCTACACAAAATTGCGATTCTTCTTAGGAATACCGTTGTTCCACACATTTCATAGCGTTCGTAGGAACATGCGAACACGTTCGGTAATTCAATGAATTTGTCGAAGTTTAGTTAATAGACACGGCCATCGTGTATAAACTACTTTTATCTGACTACCTCTCAGACCGGGGCTCCAGACAAATCCATGCTTCTGTTTGTTCAGGTAGTATGGTTCAGCGTCTCCAGTAAGCATTTTCTGCTACTGTACATATGTGCTTCAAAGATGATCACAAAGTAAAGGTTCCCCGCATGATAGTAGCACTTAGTAAAACTTGAAGATAAGAAGTTCAGATAATAAGTTCCAATTTATTACACAAATCACACATCTAAAATAGTTGCAGAGCCCTCCTACTGACTGTATGTCTTTCTCACCCTACGGTACCTTCTCCCAAAGGATGGGAAATGCATAGGCGGCCTGTGAACTATTTTTTCTGTGTTGTTTTTGTAATAATTTGTAACTTTTTATCTGAACTTGGTCTCCGAATTTTACTGTAGTGCTATCCTGCTGGGAATGTTCCTAATTGATTTGAAGTAGATTAATTGGTCTTTTTTCTTGAGGCCTTCTTTGTCTCCTTTCTTATGTCATGAAGGGGGATAACTATGGCTTGCTCCCTTGGTCTGGAATTTTTACGCTCTTCAAACAGCGTGTAAAGAGATTTGAAAAGATTTTCCAACTTTCTTCTACCCAGCTTTTCAAGATTTCAGTTTGTAATTCATTCTCCCCGGGAAGCCCTCCATTCTTCATTGATTGTAGTGCTTATCCACTGCTTCTGGAAGGATACATTGTACATCATCGCTGGTTTCTTTTTGTTTCTCGCTTCTTTCTGCTTGATTAATGCTCTTTTTAGTTGTTCTTTCTCATACAATTTCATGGAAAGTCCTCAACCTCCTCTTTTATAAGTGCGGTTCATTTTGCTAAAAGTTCTGTTGATCTATTGTCTTGTTTGAGTGGCATGAGATTCTTCCCCAATCTAAGTATCTGCTTCGCTCTCTGGTTAAATTATTTGTTTATCTCAATAGTCTTCTTCACAATATCTCCAGTTAACATTATCTTACTGTATATCTTCTTTTAACGTTCTCAGATTGTCTGCACGTTCCAATTCTTGTCTTGTGTCTTGGAATTTCTGATCTTTATTATATCCTGTATTTTTTTTTTGCTACAGATATTCCTCTCCAGTTTTTGTCATAATTGGTTTGTTAAAGTGTTTTAAATCACATATATGTATACATATGATAATCCCATTTGATTGTGGCAAAGACATAATTTGTGTGCTCATGTTAATGAACATCAACAAGAATGTAAAGGTTTTTAAATAATACATAGAGCACTTCTACAAAAATTGTGTGAGAGATCAAATTCAGATTTGAGTTGCCCATCCTGAGCATCTTCACTAGAAAGGTCCAATGCCATAATGGTCCGCTGTCAATGATTTGAATTATTGTATGAGCTACATATCCGGCACACCTATTATTATGTAAATGCACCATGATTAACAACTCCTTTTCCTCTGCTGAGCTCCCAGCTCAACCCGGCCCTGTGCTTCATCTGTAACATCAGGCCTTTGTACTCCAGGAGGATTCAAAAATCAGCCTGCAGTGTGTGGGGCCCGCCGGAGCCCTTCTGGGCTAGGTCCGCAGCATTTGATTGAAGATCCCAAGCACCCTCGCAATCTCCACGCCACATGCGCCAGTCCTTTTGGGAAAGTCAGAATGAAAAACACTGATGAAATGTTGCCCAGAACCATGGAATTGTATTCAAGTCCCCCATCTCAGAAAAAAAAAAAAAGTACCATTTTACAATGATGATGTAATTGCACATAATGACAGGGAATTTATGCAAATTTTCATATATTTATCCAACTGGGATTTCATAGACTGGATGGTAGGTTTGTGTTTTTGGTCTTTTTTGCACATCATATTGTAGTACCACTACAAGACATCAAACAATGTTTCTCGTCCCCCATCTTGCTCTGTATTTATACAACGGTTCTGTCTGGGGCATAGATGTGTGCCGTCACAGTAATTAGATAATATCAAAAGGTTTCTATCTCTCCGTCTTTGTTACATTCGCTGTTATTCTTTAAACATCAAAGTAATCAATCAAACTGAATATTTGTGGTATGATAAGATACCGACAACTATTTTCTTTCAAAGTTTTCTCTCTGGTTTACTAAGTTACTTAACGACAAACTATTGCTAAAGATAAAATGGTGTAGAATTGTGACATCAATGGCGCAGATATAGTCATAACCTTTTCACGCTGGGCAAACTGTGTTGAGTCTTCTTTTCTCCTAAGAGGCCTGGGATCATAGCATATCGGCAATACACGAAGGGTTGATATTTCAAGAAAAGGTTTAAATCTACAACTACGCTTTTTCTGACAGAACCTATTATTACCGTCCAAGTTTCCCTTGTAGATATTGCATATAGATTCAATTCCAAAGTTTAGGCCACACCATTTCCTCATACCCTGCATCTTTAGCAACCTAAGAGATGTAATATATTAGCAAGGAAATTAACTATTTCCGACCCTTAACTTCCAAGACTTACTCAAATTGTGTCGCAAGTTTGTGCTATCTGATTCTTTTTGTGGATACATTAATTAATTCATTTTTTAAATATAGCATCGTAAAATATATCTTTTAGAGGCAAAACAAATAGCGCTACAAAAAGCTATTGTTATAGCATCATCCTTTCTGGAACTTTTGTTCAGTGCTTAAACTATAAATCAGACCAAATATTTTAAATGCAGTTGCTTATTATGCTTATATCCAGGAATATGTACCTATTATGATTTACTATTACTGTAAGTTCAACGCATATAAAAAAATATGTACATGTTTTTAACATATCTTTTTTCACGTACTTCTCTTACAAAAAAAACAACTTAATCATGTTTTTTAACCTTGGTGATTTAGCTGGTCATTGTAACTGCATTGTAAAAGCCATCTGAATATGATTGTGTTTTTTACTTGTAGAATTCACACAACTCCACTGGAAACCAATCCAAGAGTCAAATTCCATGCAACAATCTGGTTCTATTTCATTCTTTGCCCCCATTTCATATTTTATAATCATGTGTTTTTTAAGCCCACAGTGTCAATCACCCAGCTATGGGAGAAAATTCATGGCCAATCCCTTAGAGAGCAGAAGTTGCTTAAACAGGTGGCTGTTTTTCAGACCATTGCTTGCGATAGCACAGTTCTTTCCTGCTATTTACAAATATATAATTTAAGCTGTTGCAATGATTAGCGTTGAAATTAGTGGATTTCAATACAACTGTATGCTAGCATGTACTAACATTTATGATGGACATATTTTTCGAAGACGAATGATCTTTTTGTAGTAAGTCAGCAGTATAATGTCTTTTTTTATACAAGCTCTTGAAAAGGTTCCAGTGGAACCGAAACGTTAGCTAGTAAGACACATTTACTTGTACCAGGTGGGTGCTGCTTTTTTTTACCCTCCACACAGAACAGTTTTAGTACGTTATCAGCAGAAGCACCCCTCTTCTCTCCTTTTACTATCTATTTAGAGTTTATGGGGTAAAAAAAGGGACTAAAACCCTCGCACAGAAAGCATAAAGCAACTGTAAATATTCCGTATATTCATCTGTCAATGTCTTAGACAGGTCTGCAACCCGTCGTTCTCAACATTATCACCCAGCAACGCACTTCCACTGCAGTGTAGTGCTGTTTTGCTGTGTATAATGGTGAAGACAGGGTTGTCAGACCTGGTCTAAAGACATGCCAATGAATATCCAGGATATTACAGTTTGCTATATCTATGTTGTGTGTGTGTGTGTGTGTGTGTGTGTGTGTGTGTGTATCTGTTTAGCCCATATAACCCCATGCAACTAAAATCCTCTGCCCTAACATATAAGCCCTGGTAGTAGCAGCGAGTGTTAGGGTTAATCCCTTGTTCTTGCTGTAGTAAGTAACTCCTCAGTAGTTAAGGAGGGGGGGGCACAGCTGAGGTTCTGCCCACCTACCGGTGCTAAAACCTGGGACGCTCCCCTGGTAATAAAAAGAGGCTGCAGCTCAAATTAGTTGTGGTTGAGTGTGTGTTGAGCCAGGGCTCTGGTTCATGTTCTTTCCTTCCCTCCCTCAGTGGAGTGGGAGCACCTACACCTTATCCCATCAGGGGGTAAGGGAGCTAAGGAGGGACTCTTGGGGCCTCAATATCCTTGGGTTTTGTTTTCAGGGATTAGGAGACTGTATCTGTACTGTAAGAGAATAAAGACACTGTGGTTTTACTCCTGCCTGAGTATGCAGTTATCCAGGGGGAGAGAGAAGGGTTTTTGCTGCAAGGGCTGCCCCTATCTATGATAGACCCTGGAGGATGGAGGCGCTGCACCAAAGAGATGAGAAGATAAACCCAAAGCCTGACCTGTTCATCCCCAATACCTTCGGTGGACGCGCAGAGCTCCTGAGAACCAACAGGTGAGCACCACAAACACCATGTAGTGAAATAATCTCCCGTAAGGGGTGGGGGGAGGGGAGTGGAAGGGAGCTACATGTGTATAGATAGATAAATATGTAAATGTGTATAGATGGGTTCCTGGCAGCACTCACATTGTTTCTCTTGTGTTTTTAGAACGCATTGTGTCAGCTGGGGAGTGTAGCAGGGAACTTGCCACACTGCCACTTACTGTATGTAGATAACTTCAATCAAACCAGTTCTAGCGGCAAACCTCAATTAAAATAAAGATGTATTGAGTCTATTCTTGTCTTTATTATATTTTATTTGCAGTGACTCATCAGTGCACTACATTTCAGGGGCCATGCTTCTTCATTAGATGCTTGTGTCAATACAATCTTAGACCCCACATATTTCATTATATATTCCCAATGCGCATCTTATATACCACCCCTTCACATTTTAGCATTATCACTACAGTACTGTAGATTAGCATCAACAACATTAGCATACAGTGACATGCATATTAAGTAACACACAGTATTACATCATGATCCTGCAATATGAGAGATTTTCTAAGTAGCCATTTATACGGTCATAAAAGAGCAGTCCTGCCGACTTTCCAGTTTAGGGTACCATAGAATTAGCAATGACTATGATTTTAATTTGTATATAGTAGTGCCTCAGTATATACCATTAATATATTTCATCACATTCCAAGTTTCACATAGCTACTCCTGTAACCTTCGAAATACTATAATAAGTATCTTAACTATGACCGATACATAACAGAAATATAATGCAATGAGCAATAATGTCACAATTTATAGACACAAGATGATACCAATTTTGGAAGAAGTTACATAACATATTTAAAGGTGGTCCAAGCATAGAAAAGTGTCCAGTACGCGCTCTTGCTCTTTATGGATTTGGAATGATGATTCCTCTCTAATCTTTTGCTGCTCTTAATGTTGAAGGCGTCTTCCCCCACCTCCAAAGTGGATCCCAGCGGAGAACTCCGACGGCGACACCAAGTCCCAAGAAGAAAGAAAAACACAAGAGCGCACCAAAATTGAGATATAAAGTGTAATACAAGCATATAAAAAATAGTAAACACTTACATGGAATAAAAACTATAATGATCCTGATCTCGATCGTGCTTCTAAGGTCAGGCATCAAAGGTTACAGGGGTAATTTCAGTTCTTAGAAACTAGTTCTAAGGACTAAACTGAAGGGTGTTTGGCTGCTTGTAATCCACTCATAGCCAGTCTTCCCACAAGTGTGTTTTTATTGATCGCAATCAGTAAACGGAAAACGGACAGGCATCTTCGGACTACTATGGGGGCTTCATTCGCCGCGCATGCTTAGCGCTCACGCACCAGCACGCTACACTCGTGTGAGTCTGAACACGCAGCATAGCCAGAGACACAGTCCCACGTGCGGGACTATTCTCAAGAACTAAATTCCCCCTCACCCCAATTTGATGCCTGACCTTAAAGTCACGATCGAGATCAGGATCATTATACATTATTAGTTTTTATCCATGTAAGTGTTTACTATTTTTTATCTGCTTGTATTACACTTTATATCTCAATTTTGGTGCGCTCTTGTGTTTTTCTTTCTTCGTGGTCCAGGCATAGACCATTACGTGTATCTCAGGTGGTATAGTCAATTTTATTTAAAGCAAGTCAATTACGATGTAAAAGCCACATCTGTATACAGGGCTACCAACATCTTTGCCAGGGGCACAGTACTAGAATCTCCACCAGTGCCCCTCTGTCGGTGCCTCTGCTAATCCCCACTCTCTTTATTTTACTCACCAAGGAACTCATTACTAGAGCACGTGTAGGAACATAGGGAGTACATCCTTCCCAGACATACAACCAGGACCTACACTCTCCCCTCACTTTCCAACTCTCTTTCCCCCTCTTCCTCCTCTTACACCCTCCCATATCTCTCTCCCATCTCTCTTTCACTAATCCAATGCTATCTCACTTAATCACCCCTCTATCACTTGCCCATCCCCCTTTCTCTCTCTTAAAGTCACCACTCTCTTTCACTCACACCTCTCTCTTTCACTCACCTCCTCTCTTTTACTCACCTTTTACTCACATCCCCTCTCACAATCACCCCCACTCTCACACCCCTCTCTCACTCTCCCCGTCTCTCTCACTACTCCCTCTCTCCCCACTCTCCCTCCCCCTCTCACTCACCCTTCTCACTCTCATTCAACCCTCCCACCCCTCTCTTTCACTGACCCCTTTTCTCACTCTCTTACCCAACCCTGCCTCTCTTTTCCCACTCTATTTCACTTTTCCCCTCTCTCACTCACTACCCCCTCTCTCTCACTCATCACATTTCTCTCACTCACCCTCTCTCACACTCAGCCCCCTCTCTTTCTCTCTCTCTCATTCACTCACTCTCCACTCTCTCTCACCCCTCACTCTTTCTCACTCTTCTTTCTCACTCTCTCACAGTCACTCTCCACCTTTCTCAAACACTCTCCCCTCTCTTACACTCCGACTTCCACTTACTTTCCCACTCTCTCTCTCATCCCTCGCTCTCCCTCTCCTCTCTTTTTCCATCTCCTTCCTCTCTCTCTCACTCCCCCTCTGTCTCCCCCCTCTCCCACAACTCTCACTCACCCATGTCTCTTTCACTATAACTATTCTCTCTCTCTCTCTCCCATACCCCCCTCTCACCCATCTATATCTCACTCACTGGTCTCTTTCTCTCTCTCTCACCCGTCTCTCTTTGTCATCTGTCTCTCGTCCTTTCAACCATCTCTCTATCACCCATCTTTCTATCTTACATTCCCCTCTTTCTTTCACTCCACACCCCCTCTCTCTTTCATTATCCCATGCTCTCTCATTCTCCCCCTTTCTCTAGCATTCTCCCCCATTTCTCCCTCTTTCACTCGACCCCCTTTCTCTCACTCTCCCCCCTTTCTCTCACGTGCCCAATTTCTCTCTTTCACTCTCCCCCTTTCTCTCTCTCTCACTCTCCCCCTTTTCTCTTACTCTCCCCCTCCAACACTCACCCCTTCCCTCTTTCTCACTTTCTCACTCACACTCCTCTCTCACTCACCCTCCCACTTATACAGTACATTTACCTAGGGGGAGGCTGTCACGGGAGACCAGGGCAATTTACACTGGAATCATATTCCCTAGACTGAATAAAGGAGTTAAACAAACAAGTTTATTTTTACCAGAGTCAACAGGCACAACACAATAAATTGTAATGAGTTAAGGGGGGAATCCGAGTTAACAGGGTTCTGGTCCCTCAAGACCTTTGGGATACTATTCGCAGAATAGAAAGTTCCACTGTCTCGCTCGTCTATTCAACGAGTCTCGCCTTGGTGTCTTTGGCAAAAACCTTGGTGATACACCACCTAACCAAAGTCATAATGAACTCCTGATAGACTGTGGAACTGAGATCGACAGGGCTTTGCAAAGACTTGGGCCACTATCTTAAACTATGATGAAGGGCTGCTGAGCAATCAGTGCACGGATGCTACATGCGGGCCAATCACAGCACTGATGCAACATTAGAAGAAATTGGTCTAAAGAAAGACTAAAATATCCGGAGCTCTAAAAACAGTAATAGTGGTGTCACGCTGGAATGAAATGCTGTAATATAAAGACATATGGTCCAGGGTGGGAAGGGAGAGATTGAAACAGGAAACACACCGAAAAAGATAAAAAAATAAAAACAATAATAGTGCAGTATGTCAATACAATCAGGAGTATGTATGGTATCTTGGCTCTGTAGAAATTCCTACTTACAACAAGTGGAATATAAATAGGCAGTGTTCTGACTCTGTCAGTGTAGATGAAGTTACATTTCCAGCAGAAGAAAGGATTCAGGATCAAGGAAACTTCAAACGGAGATCATGTAGGTATGGTATACTCGAATCCAAACAGGGTAGGTTTAGTGTGAGTGATTGAAATCAATAACATCTAAATCAACACGGACAATTAAAATTAATTCTTAATACGCAGGTTCGACCAAAAGAGGCACATGCATGTTAATTGATTAATTATTTAATTGTCCGTGTTGATTTAGATGGATTAGATTTCAATCACTCACACTATAAGTAAGGACCCACCACATAGGGGAAGTTATCTTCTCCTGAGGAAGCTGTTTAAACAGCGAAAACGCGGAGCTTGTCAGTCTGCTGCAGCTGCCCACAAGTGAAGATGCACTGAAGTTGCTGCCGTTCCTTTGCTGTTCGTCCCCTTTACCTCCAGCCGGATGTCGTCCACCCATTACGGAAGTGACGTCAGACGCCATCCACCGGCGGCGAGTTTGGAGTTGAGGGAAGCGGAAGTGACTTTACCATCTAAGACAGCACTCTACTGCCTCACGAAACTTGATATGTACATGTAATAATGTACTTATTGTAAGTACATTACCTACTTATCTTTGTGTGTGATAAAAGTGTTTTTGCGATCTACACCATTGGTCCGTTTTCTCTTCCATGCAACACTCTACCCTGTTTGGATTCGAGTATACCATACCTACATGATCTCCGTTTGAAGTTTCCTTGATCCTGAATCCTTTTCTTCTGCTGGAAATGTAACTTCATCTACACTGACAGAGTCAGAACACTGCCTATTTATATTCCACTTGACGAGCACCCGCGCGGGAGCGCGCGCGAGGCATCGCAGCGCCACCGCGCGCAACCAAGCACGCGGCGCACGCCGGCGGGGCGCCGCGCGCACAGGCACGCGGCTACCGGTCGCAACACGCGCCCGCGCGGACAACGCCGACGGCCACGACGGGCCAAAGCGGAGCGGCAGCCGCGCGGCGCCCGCGCCGCGCGGGGCCAGCGCCGACGCGCGCGCGCATCGCCCCCGCGGGGCGCCCCCCGCCCACAACTCTCACTCACCCATTGGTTCTTCACTTATAACGGAGGCTCGCGCGCGCGCGCCCATAAACCCCCTCTCACCCATCTAGATCTCCACTGAAAACGTGGGCGATGCGAGCGCAGCTCACCAGTCGCTCTGTGTCATTGTCTCTCGGCCTTCAACCATCCTCTCTATCACCCTCTTCTATATTACATGCCCCGCGGCGGTCTTCACGCCACACCCCCGTCCGCGGTCATGACCCAAGTGCGCGCGCATCTCCCACGAGCGCCCTTCCAGGGCATATCCCAATTCAAACAGCTGTTCTCGAGAGCACACGCATTTTTTCCCACCAGAGTCTCCTTTAGCGCATTCTCATTCAGAGAAAAGTCTCGCTCTAATCACACGTCCCAGAGAAGTTCATCCCCACATGGCGCAGAAGGAGCCGAACAACCCACTGCTCCCTCTTTCTCACTTTCTCACTCACACTCCTCTCTCACTCACCCTCCCACTTATACGTACATTTACCTAGGGGGAGGCTGTCACGGGAGACCAGGGCAATTTACACTGGCTCATATTCCCTGACTGAATAAAGGAGTAAACAAACAGTTTATTTTTACAGAGTCAACAGGCACAACACAATAAATTGTAAGAGTTAAGGGGGAATCCGAGTTAACAGGGTTCTGGTCCTCAAGACCTTTGGATACTATTCGCAGAATAGAAAGTTCCACTGTCTCGCTCGTCTATTCAACGAGTCTCGCCTTGGTGTCTTTGGCAAAAACCTTGGTGATACACCACCTAACCAAAGTCATAATGAACTACTGAGATGTGGAACTGAGATCGACAGGGTTTGCAAAGACTTGGGCCACTATCTTAAACTATGATGAAGGGCTGCGCGAGCAATCAGTGCACGGATGCTACATGGGGCCAATCCAGCACTGATGCAACATTAGAAGAATTTGGTCTAAAGAAAAAACTAAAATATCCGGAGCTCTAAAAACAGTAATAGTGGTGTCACGCTGGAATGAAATGCTGTAATATAAAGACATATGGTCCAGGGTGGGAAGGAGAGATTGAAACAGGAAACACACCGAAAAAGATAAAAAATAAAAACATATAGTGCAGTATGTAATACATCAGGAGTATGTATGGTACTTGGCTCTGTAGAAATTCCTACTTACACAAGTGGAATATAAATAGGCAGTGTTCTGACTCTGTCAGTGTAGATGAAGTTACATTTCCAGCAGAAGAAAAGGATTCAGGATCAAGGAAACTTCAAACGGAGATCATGTAGGTATGGTATACTCGAATCCAAACAGGGTAGTTAGTGTGAGTGATTGAAATCTAATCACATCTAAATCAACACGGACAATTAAATAATTAATCAATTAATACGCAGGTTCGACCAAAAGAGGCACATGCATGTTAATTGATTAATTATTTAATTGTCCGTGTTGATTTAGATGTGATTAGATTTCAATCACTCACACTATAAGTAAGGACCCACCACATAGGGGAAGTTATCTTCTCCTGAGGAAGCTGTTTAAACAGCGAAAACGCGGAGCTTGTCAGTCTGCTGCAGCTGCCCACAAGTGAAGATGCACTGAAGTTGCTGCCGTTCCTTTGCTGTTCGTCCCCTTTACCTCCAGCCGGATGTCGTCCACCCATTACGGAAGTGACGTCAGACGCCATCCACCGGCGGCGAGTTTGGAGTTGAGGGAAGCGGAAGTGACTTTACCATCTAAGACAGCACTCTACTGCCTCACGAAACTTGATATGTACATGTAATATGTACTTATTGTAAGTACATTACCTACTTATCTTTGTGTGTGATAAAAGTGTTTTTTGCGATCTACACCATTGGTCCTTTTATCTTCCATGCAACACTCTACCCTGTTTGGATTCGAGTATACCATACCTACAGATCTCCGTTTGAAGTTTCCTGATCCTGAATTCCTTTTCTTCTGCTGGAAAGTAACTT
>WSYH01011799.1:0-20082 GCA_036426205.1 Ascaphus truei
CCCTCGCTATCGCTCCTCCTCCCTCGAGGTTACGTAAACAAAGGATCAACAAAGATACATACCATAAAATAGAAAAGTGCCAATAATATAGATATTTCCCAATCACAATAATCAAGTTCAAATTTTTTCCTCTAATGAGTGTGTGAATGACTTGAATATTGACAATAAGTCATATGATCCGCGATAGGAGACACTAAATCATTTTTAATAACCATCAGTCTGGAGTCTGTATTCCACAAACAAGGCCGGTCCCGGGGAACGATATGTGAGTGCTTGTTAGAAATTAAGTTATTATTTTTAATTTTTTTGAAATTTTTAATTTTTAATTTGTTTAGGGGTTTTTAAGGTATAGGGACAGAATTGTTAATTAACGGTTCCCCATTATTTACTATGGCCAGGCCCTGAATGGCCATACTAAGTGAGTGCCTATTTAAATCAAATTAAATATAGATATAGGTGTCTATACGATAATTATAAAGTGTATGTGAGAATTATATTAAAAATATTACCTATTATCATCTATTCAACCCTAATACTATCCTATTTAGTTAATTGGACCAAACTAAATGTGGGCAAATTATTTCATAATTTATATATCCATAGTCCAGATACGGGTGGAAGTGTGGGATAGGGGAGGGGGGGGGGGGGGAAAGGAGGGGGGTGGGCAGAAAGGGGGGTGAATCAGTAGGAGATGCAACAAAGGATGGAATGAGAAGCAGAGGAAGAGAACATAAAGACATCCAAGGAAGATCAGACGAGAGTATATCTCCATTGCCATTTAGTGGTCCCAATTAAAATGGATCAGTTATAGGTTATAGATTATAATCGTAATATTTTTAATCTTAATTCTCACATACACTTTATAATTATCGTATAGCCCCTAGATTATATTTATATTGATTTAAATAGGCACTCACCTTATTTGGCCATTTAGGGCCTGGATCGTAAAATAATGGGGAACGATACTTTACACTTCTGAATAACCCTATTACCTTAAACTAAAAAATTAAAAAATTAAAAATTTCAAAAATTAAAAAATATATAATGCATTCTGAAACAAGCCCTCACATATAGGTGTTCCCCGGGACCTGGCCTTGTTTATGGCTACCTAACTACCAACTGATTGGTTTTAAAATGATTAGATAGTCTCCTATCGGGATCATAGTTACCTTTATTTTCAATATTCAAGTCATTCACAACACTCATTAGAAATGAAAAAATTTGACTTGATTATGTGTGATAAAATTGGGAATAAAGATTATATATATTTGCACTTTCTATTTTTATGGGATGATATTTGTTGTGATCCGTTGTTTAAACCTAACCTTATGTAGTTTATCCTACTATGTAGGCAAATGCCCTCTGCTATATATAATGGAAGACTTACATTGAGGATTAGGGAGAGTGAAATTATTTTAACTGAGGATTCACCTTATGTAAAAAGTATACCATAAGAGATAAAGAATCCCTACACAACATTAATATAAAATATTAATTCATCTTGAAGGTGTGAGTTTACATGTAGCTGATGTTTCCCGCTGGTTTTAATCCCTTTAGGCACTTTTGTCATGAGGAAAGGTTTGGCATTGATAACTCCTGTTATGCCAGTCTATGTGAATATAAACTCTAATATACATTTATGGGTGTTTTTTTTTATTAATATGATTTCTGTCTTTTAATTAATGAGGCTTTGTATGTATATGTTTTGGTATACTATGTGTCATCCTATCCAAAATGCAATCCGATGGTAGACTGGTATTTAAGAGTTAAATTTTGCTTTCTCCTCGTCTCCTCCGATCCTTTTAGGGTTAATTAACCTGTATTTTATGTAAGTAATAAGTGTGCAATATATATGTGTGTCGCAGCACGAAAAACGAATGCAGCTGAGTAGGGGGAGAGATTTCTTTAATTACCACATCCTGAAGGTTGTATATAATAATACCTGGACCTCCCCTTCTTATGAATCCCTTTGAGAAGTTAGCCGTGAACTGACGAAACGTCGAGGGAGCGGTCCGTGACTTCAGACGCACGAGACAGTGGAGTCCACACAGCGCTGGAGCGATTGATCCAGGCACAGTGCTAGAGGCAGCATTACACGGGACCTCTTTCTTGGACATTTTACAATATGCTCACACTGCTTTTGTGAATCTGCTGGGACGGTGTTCCATTACAACGGAGGGCCCCTGAAGCCTGCCGTTTGACCTGTATGTCTACCAGCCCCTGGAACCTGGCAGTGACGTTCCCCCTTACCAACGAGCTTAGGATTGGCCCCAAGAGTCTCAGCTAAACCGGATGTGGTGATTATGTCCATACACATATGCTTGTTTTTAATGCATTTTTTTGTAAGTTGGCCGTTTTTTTTGCCCCCTCTCTCCCCCCTCCCCCCTTCATTAAAACTTTTATAACGCTATGGGCGTCGCGCTCTCTCCTCTTGCTGTTCTTTTTAGATACGAACCCTGTGGACATGTTGTGGTCCATACTGAGGCTGCCGAGACCCTGCATACCACACCTAACTTTTCATTGGACTATAGAGGACTGGTTTTATCCTTTTTTGTGCTTTTTATATTATATATTATATTGTTTTCATGTTTGTTTGTGGGCCTGATATCAGTATAGGCCACATATTAGTATATGTGGTATATAGCAGTGGTTGTTTTTCTTATATAAATGAAGACCTTGTACACTACAGGAGTCATGTGGGGGGACAGTGGGGGGGGGTGGGTGTGGAGACGCACCTATATTTTTAGTGTATAGGTTCCTTAGAGCGCAGCTGATCTCCCCGGTGGTTGTGTTATCTATATAGATATATATATATATAGATAGATATATATATATATCTATATACAACCAGTGTCGACAAATCACCAAAAATCTACTCGCCAAACAAACAATCTACGTCGCCACCACTAGTACCACACTGTGCTGCTTGGGCCAATAGAGCTCGCCACGATGTTAAAGTCGCACCCGGTCACGGGGCGTGCAAATGTAGAGGTTTGGTCGAACACTGTTATATATATTATATATATATATATATATATATATATATACCACTTTTGGCTGGACCCTAACATTGAAGGAAAGGACATCAGCGTTATTGGTGCCTGGCACCATATGCACTTGGGGAGACTCCATTGGGAATACTGTATGCCGTGCCTTCCGGCGATGGGTGTCCGCCTCCATTTTGGGGTGACGTCTCCGGTAGAGGTCCCACCTTTAAGATTCCTCTGTCTTTGTGGTGATCTGGTCCCATATCACCGGGCCCCATCACATGGCAAGCATTTTTCACTGAGCCCCTCACGTTCAGGCTACTGTGGGAATGTCGGGTCTCGCTGGGGGCCTTTCCCTGAGCAGGCCACAACCTAACCCTAGTGGGTCTATCTTGGACCGTAGGATTTTTCTAGCTAGTCTGAGTGCCATGGACACCAGACCCTACCTTCCCCTTGTCCTTTCCTGGCTCCATACTGGGTGCAACTACTCCCCTTCATGCATCACGGGTTTCCGTGCAATGGTGTTCAGATGTGGCACCCTATCTCTCCGTCCACCGGTGGGACAACAACGGACAAACCTGTCGGGCGGGGGGGGGGCGCTGCTCCCCCTCACATTATCTCCTGCAATGCCCGCAATCACCTGTCCGGTCTACAAAGGGCCATGCCGATTCCTTTGGCACCGCACAACCGAGAGGTCTCTGCCTCTGCGCCAGTCAGTATAGCCGTCCACAGCCTCCGTCCGCTCTTCCCCTATATCTTTGTCAACATGGTTCCAAATGAGACATACCGCCATGCGCCTAAAAAGAAATGTGATTACACCATATGTTTTTCATTTCCACCAAGGTTCCAATGAGACACAACCAGTGCGCCTAATGGTGATAGACACGCATATAGTTTGTGAAAGTATTGACACAAATTAAAAAAAAAGTATACAAATAGACCATAAAAGATATCACTTGTATGTTTTGGGGTTTCTTAGCAGGAGTGTTAATTCACATGCAAGCATACTGTATGTTTTCTATAAAGCTCACAATTATTCTTATCCTAATCCATAAAAATTGCACGGTCACTCTAAGGGCCTCAGCAGTACGCGCCATAAGGCTTTTATATCGCCATTTCCTTTCCCGCCAAAATTGCATTTGCGATTCATGAAGCGTGATAAGTGCCAAATCCGGCCTTACTGTCATTCCCGATAAAATTTATCGCACCGGGTGGCGATAAGCCACTTATCGGTCCCTTTGTTCGCCCTTTTTGACATCGCCTGTGATTGTAGTAGCCCGACAGCTTTATCGGTGCTGACTGCTGCACTCTACAATTAGATTTCCATATGGCAATTTGTCCGCCAACTAAAGTTGGCAAGTTGGAGAGGGGGAGACAGGGTCGCAAGGTAGCCGGGACGGCACCAGAAAAATAACTCATCTCTACATCAATGGAGTCAATGGAGCGTGGACTTATAACTTTATAGGAGTGTTTACGTGCTATGATGCTCCAAATAAAATGTGCTTGGCAATTACAATGTCGATGTTATTCACTTTCAACGTGTCACCGCTTACGTTTATTATTGGGCAGAACATTGTACTCTTTTCTATGTTAGATGTTTTGCGTGCACATCTAGGTCTTATGTTATGATGTGTCCAAGGTGAAACTCCAATAGTACTCTAAAAGGAAGAGGTCACATCATATGAAACATGTTACTTAATGTGCTTTAAATTATTATTATGCAACTGTAACATATTTTCACACATCGAACATCGCAGCGTATATAATGTTAGTTATACCTTAGAAAATGCGTAACGCATGATCCAAATGTAATGTAGTCTGTTTGTTTCATGTTTAAAATGTACTTTTGTGTACCTCGCCATCTTTTTATGGACCGTCCGCAATTGGGACCACTCAAGTTTTACACAGATCTATAATCGTACGAGCAATACTCATTTTAACATTGAAAACAAATGAATAAGTCAAGTATCCTGATGGCAATGTAAATTAATCATATGCAAATTATAATTAAGTTCATGTGAACATGTGGACTCAATACTGCAAATTAGACATGTTGCAACGTAGTTTTATTCACGTCAATGTCATGGTTTGTATCATACTGAGAGTGACGATTTTTGCCGTCATAGTGGTAATGCATTACACATTCCATACATACTTTCGAATAAATTGTAGTACAGAAGCTTAACGTTAGAATCAGTCATGATTGCCTGGATGAACACCATATTAATCCGAGAAGTAGTATGGCTGTATACCGTTGGAGTTCACAACCTTGGATAGTATTAACAAACACGTGCACTTCATCGTCCCAAGTGACATCATCACATACTGGATTTACAGTGAGGGCAATTACCCTCGGCGCATTGAACAGCTACAGACCTGAAGATGATCGATTGTTCATGGGAGACGGATGAGGATTCTATTGAGCCAGAGATAGCTGAGGGACAGGATGTCCACAGGCAAGAACGGACAGGGACCAGGGCGCGAGTGGAGAGGGCAGGAGCATGAGAAGGAGAAGAAGAGGAGGAATGTTGTGGGCCTCATCCATTTTGTACAGGGAGAGAAACCATGTTAGATGGCTGAGTGAGGAGATCCTACGTCGGTATCGTTTATTCACACGCAGCAATCCTACCACTTTATTAAGAGATCGGGTAGATTTTAGATTACAGCATAGGTCGTGCAGGGTCCCTGGGCTTGTAAAATGCTGTGCTACATTCATATCTTGCTTCCGCGTATTCCGACAACTGTGGGCATAGTGGGTGGGGTCTCGCAATCTACAAATTCTAGCGGAGCCTTTACCCAGTTTTCTATGGTGCACTGATAACGCGCTAGGAATTATATTCATTTTCCTACATAGCACGAGATGGCAGGACAAGTGAGGAATATCTTTTAATACCATGTAGCATCTGGATACATGTGTGATGGGTGCAATAGAATTGCACCCATGTTGCTTGAATTCCGCCTAGTCAGAGTGCGCATGCTTACCGAAATCGTAAAGCACTTCCCATTCCCCCCTAATGTACAGTTGGTATGCGTTTGCCATGATTAAGATTATGCATGTGGTAGCCATTCCCTGTGTGGTGCGCAGCCACGATTCCCTCTATGCCCTTGAAAACCTCATCAGTTTTCCATGCTTTTGAACAGGCTATTTTGGACCTGGTTGTCTGGGTGGGTGAGACATATTGCTGAATTATTAAGAAACCATAATGTGTATGTTTACAATGTCGTAGCTTAATGTTACACATTATTAATGTTATTGAATTTTTGTGCATGCTTCATTATATGTGATCAGGATAACGAATTAGGCCTTGGCTTTTGACAACGTTAAGCTAACCCTCATCTTAAACAGAGGAACTTATGAAGAATGTAGCCCACATATCTACAGATCAGTCATCGACGGACATTTGTGCCTGCTGTAAAACAAGATTCAGGTGTTTAGTATCGTAACTGGTGGGCACTTCAATATAAGCCTGCTAAGAGTGTCAGATATTCTAAGTTCTTTCTGCATTATGCCACAAGTCTGTGTCACTCTGCCAATAATTTGGGAAAGCGACTACGTCACGGTTGGAGTAGGAGCATCCCGTACATTTAGCAGGCTAACATGAGCACACATCCCTGTGGGGTGTGGAGACACGTCGTAATGTGATTAACACCTTATTTTTTCATGTAAGCACTACCTATTGTTCATAGTACACATCGCTTATTAATGCATTTTACTGAGAATACATGTGTCCCAAATACCATTCACTTAGAAACAGATGATATGCTTTCTCCCCACCTTCTGTTCTCCTGCTGTTGGACAATGCATGTGGCCAAACCGTTAAAGTGTCATATGAATAACGTACTTGATTCTACTTTCTTAACAGCGATAAAGGTGTTATGTGTTACGTGAGGGACTACTGATGTCCAAAATTCGATATTTTCTTTTCTGTACATTCTTCTAGTTTTTGTATGGGGTCATAACAAGAAACCTACTATTATCGATAGCCAATATATGCATTATGGTTCCATACCAATTTTCATTTGGAGTTTTACATCTGTGTCACAAATGATTTCATGGTGCAGCTATTGTGTAGTTGAGATCAACATTTTACGTTTTCTATATTTGGTTTTAATATCACAGGGGGGGGTCGAAAAGTTTCCACTTCTGTTGTTGCTTACCTTAATTAACATTGGGCAGGTGAACAATAGGTTCTTTCCTTGTGTTGTCCTTTCAAGGTATACTCACTCCAAGAGTGCTCATGGTATTTATTTAATTCACTCTTTACTAAGAATGTGCAAACTCTTATACCGGTTATAGTTAAGGGATGTTTAAAGAGAACGTAATGAACAGTGTCACATTGAAAAGGTCCTGTTGTGTATTGTGTCCGTGGCTTATATTATATCTCAACACCTTTTTGGTTTGACATGAAATAAAAGTTAGAATCATTACCTACATTACCTGAACTAAGGTCATTATTAAAATGTACAACATCCATAATCTGCATGCACATGAGCGATGTTCGCACTCAAATGCATTTTTTTTATTAAAGACCCAAATGTGGTAACCATCATTACCATTGCAATTCTGTCATTATTTATCTCTTCACTTCATCTTCATGTTCATTAATACATGTCATGTGTATTATAAGTGAAAGATGTTGTTGATTTGACGTACATGTTTAGATTTTGGCAAAGTTACCAACCATTTGCCAAAGTATCTGTCCCTTTGTTATTCACATTTTTGGCTCAATTTTTCAACACAATGAGAATGTGTTCCTAAAACAATTTTATTTATTTACGTTACTTATTATAATGATCATGATCTTTATACAACTGTCAACAAAATGAACAAAATGAAGTATACTGTAGCTAACGCACACATGTCATCCAACATAGTGTGTGTGTGTGTATTCTTTTTTGTGTGATGCATGTATTTCTACATGAATAATATTAACCTACATAATAATTTATTTTTTCTCATCGCATCACTTAGCTATGTATGGTGTTTTAAAACGTTTATAATCAACACTACTATAATAATCGTGTGAAATGTACACACAAATGTTCATGTTTTCATTGAATCTGTACATACCTTCCATAGCTCATGTAATGTTAGGTTAGCACGACAACCTAGCTGATAATATAACATTGACGACAGAAAAGTTTCTTCACCTCCCTATTGCGATTTGTACGTTTCCACAATACAATGTCTAGGAGTTGTTATGTACATTACATTCTTTGACAAATCACCCGTGAGAATTATAATATATAGTAGTTAATGTGTTTTCTGAGTGATTAATGTTGGTTTGCATATCTCACATGCAAACACCTATAAGTTAGTAGAACTGAAAAAATATCAATTAAGTTCTAACTTTAGTGCGTAGCAACATCATTATGATAGTTAAGTTGAAATTGTAAATATTTGCACATAGGAAGATTATGTAGTGATTCGTATCTGCGCCACAAATCATTGCAAGCATTGTTACTATTTATTATAATTGTTGTTCGGCTAGACATCACATCATCTAATATATTAAATTGGCCCATCTGAATCATCATTGGTCCCCTGTATCATCCCGACATCTGTGAAATACAGCAAAACCTATGTTCAAAGATTGCACTTTATCTTGTTTTCAGCATGACAAGCTTAAAACACTCTCTATATGATTGTGATCTTCACGCAGAGTAACAATATGTTTAAACTGTGCAAGTATCAAACTAAGATACAGAACAATGTTAATGTGTTTCAAATGACGGTGTTTCGCATTATTACTGATATGTTTGTTCCGGGGCCTGTCATACATAATTTTGTGGGTGCGCACGCACATACCACGAATGTTCTGACAATTCTTCGCGCATGTGCAAACGATTTTTAACGCTGTGCGTTCATACATGTCCCTCCAGGTGCTGCTAGTTCAGTACGCATATCATGGCTGACTTTATGAATATTGAAGTGAAACACATTCACTTCTACACACTGGACATATCTAAACTTTCTAAACTGACGTGTGCCCATCGGCCACAGCGGAACGATCGTACCAATGAGCAAAAAAAGACATGTACGTCCTGTTAAGGCACCATGAAATGCAACGGAAACACCCCTCCCACTGAATGAAATTGCCCTCCGCGCTGTGGATGCACCACCCCACGACGCGCGCGCATGACACCTGCACTGACCGTAACAATAAGCTACGGGCACAGCCAATACGTTTTCACACGTGCAAGTCGGTTGGGGGTGGGGGGCTGCATCGGGTACCGTTTTAAGGACGCCTTGGTACATTACCAGAGATTACCCCCAGTTCCCGGTGAACGTTCCCTCCCTGCCTTCACATTGGGCGACACATTGTTTTTATATGTTCAATGCTAACAAGGAGGTCTGTGTGTTGTTTACAAGTTAGTTGTACTTTAGAGTAAGATTGTTTTAAAACTTAATAATAATGATTTGAAGTAAAACTCCGTCCACCAATTGTGTCATCACTGGTTGCGTCATGAGTCTATTGTTATCTGAAATACTCTATTTGTTGACGCTCCTGTAAAGGCTGTCTCAATGTTACGCTGTTCCACTCCTTTGGCTAACAATTGTGTATATTATCGCTTATTGTTATAATTAACTTTCTCTTACATAATATTTGAGTAAAGCATAACTAAATTTGTATTACCATTATTGTAGAAGTCAAAATGATTTGTCTGCAACCAATCGCTGCAGAAGGCACAAGGGCAGGGTGTATCATCCCTGGTTTTAGCAACCTTTGAATCCTGATTCAGACACATCCTCCCGTGGTCCGTCATATGGATCTGAGTGGGCTTCCTTGAAACAAGACGTCCGGGGAGTTCGTACAGTGTTGGTTTTTTCACCTCCACATTCGTATTGGCCATATAATTTGGAGATCTATCATAGTATTTGTCATCTTCGCAATCTCGTCTTGATGCTGGACGGTGCAGGTAGTCAGCAGACGCGCAGCTAGTGGAGGCTCATGTAACTGGTATTAGGCAAACCTAGTGCTATTTTTAACAGAAATATGTTCCATGTTCCATGGTAAGTTTAAATCAGAAGCACATTCCCACAGCCATATCGTTGACCTTGCCGATGCAGGACACGCTCAAACATTCATTTGCGGATAAAGTGAACGTCAAAGTTTTACATTTCTTTGATTGGCTGTTCTTGATAGTGGATGGATATTTGTTTTTGGATCAAGGCATAGATTTCCCCCACGGTATCCTTTTTCTGTGCGTTGACTCGATTGGTCTTCATAATCATCAATTTGTATGATTACTTTGATTGCTGTGGCAATGTTGGAAGCTCCGGACCATTTCTTCTCTCTTCCAGTGTACAGTGTCTAAGTTAACGCAGAAGGATTCTTGATGAATGTGGTGAATAGTTACATGTTATCTGTGGCTTTTTTTTTCCAAGGTTATAATAAAACCGAACATTTATACGCTATTGTTTTTCCCACAAGAAATTTGTTACAATTATTGGCTTAGATTCTTTTTGTAAATACCCTCTTTCACAGGGATCGAAACTTTAATACTTTTCTGCTCTAGGCAATCAAAATGTGAAAAACAGTTTACAACTCTTTTAATTACAATAAAATGTGTGTGAAATAATCACAGTGCTGATGATAATATATTCTACAACACTAAGCTACATTAACCATACACACACATCTCTCTTTCTCATCTCGCTTTCTCTCTCGTCTCTCTCTCTCTCTCATCTTTCTCGATATATATAATATAATATATATATGATATATATTATATATCTATATTATACTTTATTCATGTAGAGGTATCAGTACCGGGGGGGAGGTTTTAGCCGAGTGGCGTGTCTCGTGAGGGATCTAAAAATAACTGGATGTATACCGTCTGAACTGTGGCTAACGAATGCTTTTATTTGTGCGCGCTTTCCGAGATACCAAACACTGACTCTTCTTCCGCGATTACAATGTCTCTCTCCATCTAATACTCCTTATTTTTCCATCCTATAACACCAATAGGGACCACATAGTATATCACCACACACTTTTAGTTGTGGCTACAAACTCGCACATGTCCACACCCCCCACACCATTTATATCCCCTCATCGACTCACACACACCTTTGTGTAGCACTGTTTATACTGTGGCTCCTCCATTCATTTTAATTCACACTGATACACATACACACTCTTTCTTCACTGGCTTTTCATTAACCCTTTGACACGCTCTAGCCATAAAGACCGCATCCACAGCCGGGGGAAGGACCACACAGATAACATTCCAAGAGCACTGTTTTTTAGTATCCATTGCTTCATTCATTGTAACACTCGCCGGAAGAAGAGATCACTGTATCTCGAAGCTCGCACCAATAAAAAGCATTTCGCCTATCCCACAGAGACGGTATCCATCCTTTTATTTTTTGATTATATATATATTAATATTATAAATATATATATTATATATATAACCCCTAGGTAAATTTTCACTTGTGGACCCCTCTTCGAGCGCCGTGTGGTATCGGTGCCGCCGGAGGCTGCGGACGGACCCGCCGCCCTCCTCGCGAGGGTGGGGGCCAGTGGCAGGGAGCATCGCGTTACCGCTCTGGTGCAGGACGGTGCCGGGGACTCATCGGGCCGTCGCTAAGGCCGCTATCGCGTTTGCTACCGGCACCTGGGTGGCTGGAGAAGAGGGCGTCCGCCCCATTGAAGGGAGTCTCGCGCATGCGCTTGATCGCATAGTCGACAAGCTAGGCACCCCAGAGCTAGGGAGATATTTCGCGCGAGAATGGAGGTGGAATCGCAGCACGCGGCCCCAATAATTAGGCATAGGCGAGACTGCCACCATTTGCCGCCATAAATTCTGCATAGGGCTGTATGTGCTCACGCCCGGGAATAATATTATACATTTCCCTGTGCTTTGCGCGCGTCATTCAGGCTCAGGATTAGGAACATTGAAAGGAAGGGTGGGCAGGGAGCGAGTGGCTCCTGCACCAGGTAAGGGTTTTTCTTAGTCCCCAGGCAGGCCCCAATCCATCCCTGTTAGGTCAGGGGAACTGAAGAGGGACGGCCCTAGATAGGAGGGGGTCCACAAACACCTAACAATAGGCTTGTGAGGTGCAGGTTTGGCAGTGCACAGCGGGTAGTGCTTTGTGAGCACTGACAAATAGGCACATGGTGGGTGTCAGAGCGGACATGCTGAGTGTAGCGTTGGGGTTATTAACTTCGGGTTCCAGGTGCTTTGTATTGGTTGTTGTGTGTGTGTATGTCTGCAGCTGACTGTGTTAGCTGGTCTGTCTGCTGCAGTGGCGCTGTTGTACTAGTCTATTAGTAGCGATTTGTTATTGAGGATTTAGGGACGTGGGTAGTTGGGGGAGTGGGGCTGGTTATAACCCCCTCAGGCCCTAGGAGTTTCGCCCACGCCACCATAGTTGCGGTATCACAGGAAGGGCCTAGGTAGGGTTCCTGTCCGCTAGGTGCCCGCTAGAGAGATAGGGGGAATTAGTGGCGGTTGCTGTTCCCAGAGTGATGCGGTTGCTGTTTCCCGTAAAGCGGTTGGTGACCACGTTCGGGGGTCCTGGAGTAATCCACCTGGATAGGATCAGACTGATGCTCGGCACGTCCTGACCCTTTGAGGCGCTATTGTTTCTGACCCGAGTATAGTAGTGCTCGAAGGTACTCAAATATAGTGCACCAACAGCCATTAGTTTAGTGACTTCGCAGGGGGTCACCCATGACCTCCTAGGATACGGGACATTGGTTGGGGAATTACCGGACACTGCATCTGGGTGGGAACACCATACATTGGGCCAAGGTGATACTGTTATAGCATAAAGGTTTAGTATTTTGCGTTATGGTTTTATATGTTTGTTAGTAAAGTACGTTAGTCTATATCTATGTGGTTGTTGTATTTCCTTTACCCAGGGCCTATCTGACAACATAACGGGGATCCTGGGTAAGTGGAGGCGCTGCAACCTGGTAATGGTAATGGTTTCCCCAGGCGCCCAGCTAGCGGGGCTCAGATCTCCGTGTAGCCACAGGTGTTATACCTAACCAGTAGTCCCTTATTGAGGAAAGGCGGGCAGAAAAAGGGCTACATATATATATATATCTATACACACACACCAGCTGTATGTAAACTGTGTGGTGTCTATATATAATGTTTGTGTGTGGGGTGTGTTGCGCGCGTGGAGCGTTGTGTGTTGTGTGTGTGTGTATATATTTTATACAAAGGATTTACAATATTGTTCTTTCCTTTTATGCTCCCTTCCTATCCGCTTTTGTGAGAATCTAACACAAAGAAATTCCTGGAATCCAGATCTACGTGATTGCTGTTGCTGTTGCTGATCCATGAGGAACAGCACCTCAAAAGATCCAGAGGCCAAACACGAACATCTGCAGGACTGAGTTCGTGAGTAAGGTTTAAAGGCTTTATTTGCGAAGGCATGTGTTAGCCATGATCTTACCATTTTAAGGTCTGGACTATTTTTGGCTGATATATTGCCTATGATATTCTCTCTCCTTTATCTCTTCCCTGCCTACTGCTGCGGCAGACTTTATTCTACAAATCACCCCGGTTTGTACCTGGCAGGTACCTGGATGCACACTGTTTCACCTGAGCATGCCTCGTTCCCAGCCAGGGGGTGCCATGCCCGGCTGCCTTGGCGGTGATGTTTTAATTTATAATGGTTCAGGATTTAATAGGCTGCACTGGGCTTCGCGTGTCCGCCAGATGGTATAAATCATGACTTTTAAGGTCAGTATATGTCTATTATATATATCTATATATATATATATATATAGATAATATTCACAACCCCTAGACCCCAACATACATACCCTATAACCCCTAACACCTAAAGTACTGTATATGCACATTCAAATGATCCTATGGGCCGGCGGGGGGCGAGATGTGTGTTGCAGCAGAGAGGAGATCCGCTGCTCTCTCTGCGCAAACATCTGCACATCTCAAAATTATTATAAAATACATTTTTATTCCTAGTGTTACATGTGCAGGTGTCTCAACCGGAGCTTAGAAACCGCGTTGGATTTCGAGGTCCTACGGACCCTCTGCTTCCCGAGATACAGGCCCTCTTTCTGAGGTGCGGTATCCCCTTGCAATTAATCTAGGTTCCCGATTACTACCGCGGATGTAAACCAAGCAGAGGGATACCGGCACCTCACCCTAAAGGGGCTGTATCTCGGGGAGCAGAGGCGTCCCCGGACCTAAATCCACAGCGGTTCAGCTACGGAGTACTCTGCCACATCGTCTACGGTATGAATAAAACACATCAGGTATATAAATAAACACTCTTCCTTACCTTTGCGGCTACTGCTAGGGCTTTTGATTTTGTTTACTTGGTGTATGGCAGGTATGCTTTTGATAACCCTTGCTCTACATTGTATGTGTACTGTATATTGGTTTATCATGGGTGTTATATAACGTGTTATATCATATATAATATATATATATATATATTATATATAATATATATATATCTGATTATATATGGATATAAGAATAGATATATACTGAATATAATATGCTTCTCTCTCTTTCTCATCGTCTCTCTGTATAATTATATACATTTATATATAGTTTCATGATGAAGCCACAGTACAAATTCATGGTGACGGTGTATAGGGCATTTGGCTTAACCCCCTTAATCAACCTTTGGCGGTATTATCTTATAATTTGTTTAAGGGGGTTCATTGATATCTTAATGTCATTGCAATGTATTGGCTTTGTAGTTTTGCTATGTATTTTGTGGAACGACAAGGATGTGCTGGCGACGGACACTTCGGATTGATGAGTCATTATTAACTTTATTTATTTAATATGTATTTAATTTTTTTAATAATGGGCATTAATCTATTATCCTTATCTGGTATTATATTTGATTTTGCACATTATGTACTGTAGGTGTTGGTGGGGGGGGGGGGGGTGTAATGTATTGAAAGTGTCAGGCCAGTTTATTTTTTTTTAACATGCAGGGTTTTGTTCGGCGTGTTCTGCGGGGGACCTCTTGGAGACCACCTGTGGATCGCCTCGGGTATCGCCCACGTGTATGAGGCAGGGACAAGCAGTGATGGGATGAACGGTAGTCTCACATTTTGGGGGCACCGCACGACCCGTAGTCTGCGGGGGATCACGATGTGTGGTCCCACTTCTGTGGGGCACGCCGACCAGTATGTGCGGAGGATGATTATGTGTGGATCCCACTCTTCTGTGCGGGCACCGCGGAACCGTAGTGAGCACTCGTTGGTTCCTTCCCCATACCCCCGAGGGACACCACCCGAGGCCCCCAGACACCTGTTGGTCGGACCTTGCTCACCGCAGACCATCCTCTTAAGCCTGCCGTTGTGGACCCATTGTGGCCCTCGTTGACCGCAAGGATACACCTGGGTTGCCCATGGTGCTGGGGCGGGACCGCACCGGCAGCCTCCGAAGAACTTTGTCAAAAGGGCTGCTGGTAACTGTATCTGTTCCAGGTGCCCCGCCATCCCACCGGGGGCTCTCATGGGGCTGGCGTTATGAACCGGTATGTAAAGAAAATAAATCTTGTATTTATGGGGGGGGCAGCAGGGGAGGGGTAATTGTATTTCATAAATAGAATGCGGTTTAGTTGTGGGGCACTGTATTTGTGTTTTATTGTGGGCACGGGGGGGTGGGGGGGTGGTGTTTCCCCCCACGGTATGGGTAGGCCCTCCCTTGGTTGGGTAACTGGGTGGGATTAGGCCCTCACTTGGGGAGGGGTTTAGTGTGGGAGGGTATGTAGGCATCCCGAGTGGTTGGGTGAGGTGGGTTAACCCCTTAGTGACTGTAGCGGTTATAACCGCTATGGTGATTAAGGGTGTTAGGGGACATTACTCCTTGTATGTTTTAATTTTTGTCTCTTTTTTGCCGCACGGAGGGCCCTGTGCAGTGTGGGGGGTAGTGGTGGTAGTGTTGGGGTGGTTATTTACTACACGGGATCCCCTTCCCCCCATTTTACATACAGTAACACTGCACTCACAGAAACACAGGCAGGGAGATTTAAAAACTGACACCATAGGGGGAGGGGGCTTACACATATTTGCAAAGCAGGAAGACTCTAGGCATAACCGACACAATAAGGGGGAGGGGGTTTTTACAAAATAGATTACAAGTGAGGCAGGCGGTTTAACACACCCAATAGGGGGAGTTTTTTTACATAGGATTACATTGACAAGGCCGGGAAGCTTAACACACACATAGGGGGAGTTTTTTACATAGATTACAGTGAAGGCAGGGAGGATTTAACATACACCAAGGGGGAGGGTTTTTTACATAGATTACCGTGAAGGCAGTGAGGTTTAACACAACATTAAAATAAGGTATTTAATGTAATATTGTTTTTTTCTGCCTTAACCCTTCAATGCCTTAGCGCTTATAGCGCTATGTAATTAGCAGCATTTCTGTAGTTTTAATATATTGTTCAGGTAGCAGGGTTCCCCCTGATCATTAATTTCCGGTCAGGGCACCCCCTGCTCACTGTAACAATATTATTAAAATACAGAAATGTGTGACTTTCCGGTGGTGACGTCACCACACATGCCAGCCTAATCCCGGACTCCCTATTCCCTCCATTAAAAGGTGCCATAACAAGCCAAAACCACTCGAATCTCAAATAAACGAGAGGGGCATAAAGTCAAAGGATAGGATTGCTCAGCACAAAAAAAGGACCGATTCAGAGCGTCTCGCCTTATTTCACCCCGACGAAGCGCCCGGGAGACGCAGGAGGACTGAGCCAAGATGGCGCTGACTCCAACTGTGACATAATCGCTTTCCCGCCCGCGAGCAGCCCCCCTCCCGGAGACATCACAGCCACCTTATACTAGGATTTTCTTGGAGTCTAGATGTCGCCAAGATGTTCTCAAGCTAGGAAATATTTCAACCAAGACTTCAATATTTGGCCATTAATAGATAAAACAGGACATGACTGAATCCTCCCAAAGGAACGAGTCACTGAGAGCAGGTGGAGGAAGTGAAGCGGTAACAGTCCGCGGGCGGAGACGAGATCACCCCGCCTAAACCATGAGATTGCAACGACTGACATATGGGTTAGAGGACCAGAAAAACGGGACCTAGGCTACAGAACTTAAGGTTCCGTACATTCCTGAACTTCCTAGAAGCCCTCACACCCCCTGACCTGCCATCATGGAGCTCTTTCAGCACCTGGTTTCCAGATTCTAAAAAAGAAATAGGGGCTGGACCCCCCTCGCTCCACATAGCGCCTCGTCCAGACGGACTATCCAAGAGTGCGTCAGAGCCTCATCGCGTCGCTTCCATTCATACACCACAAGGAGAAAATCATATCAAAATCAGAGGGATGAACCAAATCCCGTTCCCAAGTCGATCAGATCCAAGTTTTAAACGACTCCGACCTCTACCAGACAACTAATCCTGCGGCGGCAAGAACTGAAAGCCCGCTGACCCAGCACCTACAAAGCCACATTGTGGCATTAAGATGGGCTTCCCGTTCAAACTTAGCGTTTTCGCTAAGGGTAAGCTCCATTCTACGCCCACATTGAAGATCACCAGCTTACCCTGCGGCTCCTGGACCCTACCATCCATCCAGAGACGGGCCGAACAGGCAGAAAAGAAATCAATCTTCCTCTACACACGCGGATCCAAGAATCAATCGCACGTCTGGGCCCAGCAAGGATCGTCTCAGACCGCCGTCGGGACCTAAAGAGGAAGATACAACAGAAAATAAAGGCCCTGCTGCCCCCCAGCCCAGCTGAGATGACATCGGCCCAAAACGGACGAGGCAGCATACCCTCTCCTTACTTGTCCCCCTCATGCCTCTCCCAAAACAAGCTCCCCGGACCTGAAGAAAGATCCCCCCCCCTCCCCCCTTACCTCCTCCCCCCCTCACCTCCTCCCCCCACCCCCCCCCCACCCACCCATAACCTACATACACCCGCTCAATCTACACTATATCTAGATTTTCTCCCCCTCCCCCCTTCTCCACCCCCCACACAACCCCACTCACCCCATCACGCCACCCACCCTAACCCCCCCCTTACCCACTTGCGCCCGTCTCCAGAAGTAACCCTCGCCCTAGAGTCTCCCATAAGCTTCCCTTGGCCCCCATCCACCATCCCTCCTCCCCACCCCACAAGAGCACAAAACAACAAAAACCCCCCCCTTCTCCCCACCTACCCGAGAAGGATCATGTATGAACGGAGCAGCCATAGGTGCCTGGGCGGAGCCCATTGGGGACCCCTGCGACAAGCCTGGTAAAGTAAACAAAAAATAAATAAATAGAAGTAAAAAAATATTATAAAAGTTAGAACCGGGCCCCCAACACCACAAGTGTGCGCAATCGGTAAATAATGTGTCCATATCCACGTGGAGTGCCCCAGACCACAAACTCCAACCGCCGGCGCGCAGTCCCCCCCTCCCCTTTATCCCCGCCTCCCCCCCTTACTCCCCGCCCCCTCCAACTGACAACCCCTTTCCCCCCCCAATCCTCCCCCTCCCACAACCCACACCCTCCCAATGCCGGACCCGCAACATATACAATACCAGCCAGAGCACACACCTTCTCAGCTCCCCTCATCGCACACCCTCCCCTCTCTTGCAACCCCCCCACAGTCCCTACCACTCCTACTAAGAAGGTAACAACTCAAAGATTTCCCCCCCCCTACCTTGCCCCCTTCCCGCCCCCTAAACCCCTGACGCTCTTCAATCCCTCTCACAGTCTCCTCCTATGAACGCCCGAGATCTTGAGGAAACTATGGCCCCCCGCTTACCTTGAAGACGCAAGCAGGAGACCAGCTTGGAAATCAAGAGGATACCTAGCAGCAGTCGCACCCGCAAGTCTCGATTCACTGAGTTAGTCGGGTACAGTAAAAACAGAACGAACAATCTGTATCAGACTTGCCCCACCGAGAGGGCGCTCTCCCATTATTAGCAGGCTTTGAGTTAATAATAAAGAGCCGTTCATGCTACAATTTGGTTTGAGATTACCTTACATTAGATTTCCCCCCTCCCTCCTCTCCCCCCCGCCCCTCCCCTCCCCCCCCCGCGCCCCCCCCCCCCGCTCCCTCCCTTCCCCCTCCCTTTCTCCCCCCCGCCCCCTCACCTCACCCTCCTTTCCCTCCAGGCCAGTGGTGATCGACGAAAAGAGTTCCCCTCCCCCCCCCTTCCTCTTCCCCTTCTCTCTTCCCTCCCCTCTCAAGAGTAAGAGTCCAACCCTTGTCACTCCACTCAGAAATATATCCATAATCAAGTCTGCTGCTCACCAACCCCTATACACCCCTCTCCCCCCTCCCTCCCCCCGGCTTACCCTCCTCCCGCCCCACCCCAACCTCCCCCCCCCCCCCCCCTCCCTCCACCCCCCCATGCACATATCTACTGCTGCATCTGATAAGACATTGCTACACAACCCCCCCATGTTGGGAAAAAGAGCTGAAGAAATGTCATATATGTTTCTCACTGTTGATGAGATAATAGCAGATAAATGTACGATATAAAGGCGAAAACCAACAATCCCATCCCTCCACCCCCACCCCTTCCCCCCCTACACATTCCCCATTCCCCCCCACCGGGCCCCACCTATTAGCCAAGGTAACCAGAACGAAAATTGACACATGTAAAGTCTAATAGAAATATCCTATAAAGTGCGCTCTTTCCTCTTCCATTTCCCTGCAGGATTGTTAAACAATTGAACTGTAATGTTATATGTACAAAATATGTATCACCACCCCCCGGTGTGTAGCGCTCCCTCTCTCCCCCCCTCCCACCTCCCTCCCCCTCCCCCCCTCCCACCCCCCCTGCTCCCTGACGCCTCTAACCCCCCCATATGTGCATATGGGGCTTATGCTTGTCTTGGATAGACCTTTTGCGGTAGGGGAGAAAGATGCCTCTTTGATCTCCTTTCTCTAGGGCTCTTTGTGGGCAGAGTCGGGTTGGGCTTGGGTGCTTACGTTGCTCAGTAGATCACTGACTATAGGGGGAGGAGGGGGAGCGTACACGGGGTGATACATATTTATGGTACATTTATAACATTACAGTTCAATTGTTTTACAACCTGCCAGTAATGGAAGAGAAAGAGAGCACCTTTATAGGATATTTCCTATTAGACTTTACATGTTGTCATTTTTTGTTTCTGGTA